>APFE030761526.1:69947-90540 GCA_000404065.3 Pinus taeda | reverse complement strand
AAGATAGAAAAGATAGATCAACGCCTTAGAATTCAGCCTCTTCGAGGGGGCAAACCTCCTTTACATTACATAAATGAACAATTCTTGGATGATTCAAATGACAAAACCTCCTTTCTATATATAGGAGTCTAAGGAGTCACAATATAACCCAGCCGACCTAACAATAATAATATAAAGCCACAGAAATAACAATAGGATTCTATGGGGCACAGTAATAAAAATATGGGAACAATAGGGGCACAACAATATTAATAAGGGATACAACTACAATAGTAATGGGGTAATCACTAGTATTCTAGGGACCCATCATTCCAAGCCAGGGAAAAACCCAATCAAGGGGAAAGCTAGGAAAATCTCTCCTATTCTTGTAAAATCTGCTTCAAATGAGACAACGAAGACCCAAATCCTAGACCAAGTCCTCCTTCCAGCACCAAGTCAACCCTCCAAAGAGACCTTCCAACTAGATCAAGGTCAAATTAAGTTAACCAAAGACAAGATTTTCTTGTACTATGCCAATCTCAGAATTTCCGCCCCCTACAACAATATTTTGAACCTGTAGTTACTGCAGAAATTTTAGCCCCTACAACTGCTCCAAAAACTCACACGTGTGGGAGAGGGTGCCCAAAAACTTGACATCTTTCCTTCGCTGGGGTTTTCTCCTTGTTTTCCTTGACTTTCGTTCTTCTTTCTCTATCCTTCTATTGCAGATCAAAATTGTGAGTAAAGTGTCTCAAATGAGGTCAAAATGCTTCTATTTATATTCTTCTATGTGGGTCGAATACCTCTTTCTAGGCCGAGTTGTGTGAGGAGGCTTCCAATAATTTATAGTGTCAGAAACAAATTCTTTTACAAGGTACATCTTGCTCGAAAGGGTCTTATAAACATGATGTTGATTCTCTTGATTCATAACAATAAATATTATGACCTAACAAACCCTATAAGCACGAAGAACATGCTTTTACCCAGAAGACCATAAATAAAGAGCATGAACCCATGATTTAAAATAATAACCTTTTCTTTTTTTCTTTTGTTTGTTACATAAGATACATATTGAAATGAGTACAATAACAATTATGAAGACCGAAACTAGTTACATTTCCAACACTCCATCTTAACTAGGGAGGTATTCATAATTGTATCATTAATACAACATCATTCTCAAACTAAAGAGTTCTTATAAGAAGAGTCAGACTGATAAGTCAACTATAAGAATCAAACATTGTAACCAACATTATCTACCAAGGCCTAACTAAACACGCTAAACTTCATTCAAGAGCATTATGTTGGAAGGCTTCATGTGTGATACCACACTACCTCTACAAGGAACAAACCCCATCCAGATGTTCACAAGGTATGTCCTTTTAGGAATATTCTTATCTTGGATTCCCAATCCTTAAATAATATTCATCCTCTTCGACCACTCTTATCCTTGACACATGTCCCATCCTCAGATAGTATCAATAGCTTTCCTTTCTTGGAGGCTTTATCCTTAATGAAACCACAAATTCTTATCCAATCCTCCACCATTCTCTCTCCAATTCCTTCACTTCGACTTACGACTTTTAGTCATGGTCAAGTGCTTGACACATGAATAAGAGAATGCACAAGTGATGTCCAACATCACTCCCTCTCACCCAGAGAGGACATCCCTATTCCCTCTTGACCAGGGAATAGATCTTTGTCCCTATTGAAGGAGACTCCTTTACTCCCTCTCAAATCTAAAGGAGATTCCAAACTTCCTTTCTATTTGGGAAGTCAACACCACAAGCCTTATAGATTTTCTCCATAAGAGTATTAGTTACTTGTTCTATACAACTGCATGGCTCCTTCATTTCTTCTTATCTCATTATATCAAGCCTGCTTCCTTCCAAGGTATCATGGAGCCATATTCTTTCTTCAATCTTGTGACAATATCTAGGTCATAAATCTTGCACATCACTTTCATCTCATCATAAACAATAAAGGAATTATATTGAGCCTCTCCAATCTTCAGGTTGATCATAGCTTCTTCATGGAAGTGATCTCCTCATTATTGTATGAACTTGACCTTCAGTTTATCTTCTCACACTGTGTTAACAATGCTGGATGCCACTAAAACTGTAAGGGGATCTCCCCATTTTGAAGTCCCAATTAGACCTCACACCATTTGGTGTAAGACTCCCATCTAGTCATACAGTTTGACCACCATTGGAATGATTAAATATATGCCTTGGTTACCAACCAACACAAGAGAACGCACACTACTTTGGGGCAATAATAATGTGAGTTTTTTTAGACATCCAATGTAAGGTATATAAGGGAGACTTCCATGGATGGTGAGGGAAACGAGCCACCAGTTAGAAAAGTAATAGTAGTATCCTAAAGGGGGACCCGATGATAAAAAGAAAGACTTGTTGAATACCTACATATTAGTCCACATAATAAACAACAATCGTTAAAGCATAATGACACTGATTCAATAATAGCCATAGCTAAGCAACAAATTATTTCATTAACTTAGTATGTAAATAAAGAAACATATACCATAAACATAACCAAATTAGTCCAACTACATATACGATACATGTATGAAGGAATTTTGACTCATTGAGCTTCTGATTAAAAGTGTAAGATACTAAGTACACTATTAAATGAATGAAACATTGTATACAATAGTGTAACACGAAGCCACAACTTGCTTCTCCAAAGAATGATCTATCTCCTATGTATTACAAGAGAAGCCAAGGAAAGGCCTCTAGAATCTCAAGCCTCCTAAAGCCCTTTGCTTGAGTTATGTGGAGCTATTTATAACAATTGACAATGACCTTTGAGCTTCCTCATGACTCTTTGTCTCCTATGACTGCTCATAGTCTATACATGACTCATTACATTCCAATGTATGGATTTTCACTTTCCACATGTGTCCCTTGGAATTAATTAAATAACATTTATTACATAAGACATTTTACAAATGAGACGATGGCCTAATAAGACAAAACTGACAAAGGGACAAAGATTCATCAAATGGATAAATTATTTGCTTCCTCATGGAGTTCATTTATAATGTAAGTGTGCCACGCTATGAAATCATGTGTGATGGCTTTGACCCGAACTAGCAAGTCCCCTTTGTATCGCATTTTCACCTCTAGCGCCTTTGTCAGTATGTTCATGGATGTTGACTACACATTATTCCAAAACCATGAGATCTTCATGTGTTTTTTGACTGGTGCAAAGGCGTAGTAGAGAATAATTTCTTTAGTTACCTCCAAGCCTTCCTTCTATGTTTCCTGCCTATTTTGTTATATATATTCCCTGATCTCCTAGAAGATGAACTCACTGCCTCTACTTTCTTCAAGAGATCTGATGGCAAGCATCCCATATTTATGTGTTAGAGACTCAAACCCATTATGCAGTCAATTGTATGTAGCCATAGTATTAACCGAATGTGCTCCAAGATGCGAGTAATTTTTTAGGTGGAGTCTCAATTGAACCCTATATATTTCTACGACAATCTTGTCCTTCTTTTCCAAATGTTGCAAAGCATCCAGATATCTGGAATTCCACTCCTACAACTGGTCAATTGCTCTGTTTTCTACCTTCAAGACTTTCACCACTTCCTATGCATTCTTTTGAATGCCAATAATAGGAGCCATGAACTATTGTATAAGCATCATCTCATCATATAGTCACTCAATGGTGTCCTCCATTGGCCCCACCTCTTCTTGCATGGATGAATACCACTCAATGGTGTTGAAGTTATGTGATGATAATAATTGATTCTCCATCGCGAGATGTTCCACTTCCTGCTTCACTACAACAAATTATCTTCTTAGCCTAGCATTCTCATTCAACAAGTACTCAAAGTTATCCTGGGAGGATGTAGTGAATGCATTATTTGCCACCATGACCACCCTAGGATTGTTCTAGTATTAGCAATGATCACCTTCTCTGTAGACATTGAGACCAAATTCTGAGGATCCTGTGTGGAAATATTTGTGCCTCTATTGCATGGACATCTTCTTTAGTTGATCAAACATTACATTGCATACATCCATGACTTTTTCTTATAGTGGAGGTGTCATCCCCATCTCTCCAAATGGAATATGACCACTAGTGAGAGGATTTTCTCCTATAGTACCAAGTTCTTAATCCACTATCTAGATGGTATCTTCTTCCTTAAACTACTCCTCTTCATATCTTGAGTTAATTGTTCTTATTCCACTCTCAGTGTTGCTTCTTCCTCCTCAGACTGCCTCTGTTCTTCTTCTTCTATCCTTCTTTTCTCTTATTTTATACTTGTTGCTTCTCCAACAACGTATCATGTTGACCCTTCCTCACTTCTTCTATTTCTCTCCTCTCCTTCTCTGCTTGAATAGTTCCTGAGTTTAAATGATCGACTTTCCATTTCTTGTTGTTATTGCATATCTAGGAATATTTGATCCTTTTCTTGGGATCCACCTTCTTTGCTTGAGGTGTTATCTTCTCCTCTTGCACTTACAAGTCTAGAGATGGTGGATCGTGGGGTGAACTAGCCTCAATTATTGGATGTGTCTTCATATTGGCATTATACCTGTTATTTATCTTCTCATATTTTGTTATAGACATTGATGAGTACCTCGTATTGTGACTAATCCTTTGACAATGTTTCCTGACAATTCACCTGGGATCATATCCATGGAAGTCTTTAGTGGAAAAGTGTAGTTGATATATCTCTTGTATCTTTTCCAATGTCGTCTTATGGATCTTTAATTCATACAATATGATTCTCACTGGAAAGATAGGCTAAGGGGCTTTCTTCCTCCTACGAATAATTCCTGAAAATCCCTTGTCTAGCTGATTTGCAAACTCTTGCATGACCACCTTGTTGGTAATATATCACGGCATAAAATGATGGGATATTTTGCAACCGAAGCAACTGATGCAAATACCCTCTGGGAGATTCAAAATAGTTTGTGATATCTCGAAGTAACTCCTTCACCTAATCGATCATGCAAGGAGGATAGATCTAAAAAATAATGTGAAATATGATTGCAAAGAAGTGGTTATGATATTTTTTCATATATCCCTATGAAGCTTGCTTCTAATAACACTCTTCAGTGGAAGTAAACTAGGAACTTCTCTTTAGTGGTCTAGTTTTATTTTATTCCTAAGAGCGCATACTATTCACAGATTCCATCTAAGATAAATGCAGACATGTCGAATTTTGGTGCCTAGCTCACCCATAAAGATGCTTTTTCTTGCCTGACCTAAGGCTGAAACTCAAATGACAATATATCTTCCCAATTGAAATCTCTCCCATAGGTCACCATTATATTGAGTGTGTATATCCAATTTTCTTCAAATACTTCAACGCTCTTGTGCACATACAACCGACAATAAATGGCTATTAAGTACTGATAGACATCTCTAATGATCTTTGTCAGATAAATTGTGGATGGGTGATGGTTAAACTTAGCAAGCTCTTGATAGCATGTTTTGATAACATCAATAGTGTCGACGGTCGCCCAACTCATGTGGAAGTTTTCATTTTCATATTCATTGGGTTTGAGCATCTTATAATATGTTTGCATGTCTTCACAGTAATAGGTGGCAAGATGACAACCACTCTCACTACGTAGCACAAGGTATGAGTCATCCATATGCGTAATGATCCATTCAATCACTTCTGCACATGGCATGATCGAGAATCTACATGTGATCCTATGCATCTTGGACTTCTCAATGTTGTTATATGTATAAAAATCTTATAAGTCCCCATGAAACTTCTCCTACATGAATGTGTTGTATAGCTTGCTCCATGTGACCTGTGTATCCTTATCAATAAAGAACATAGTATCTACATATATGGGAATATTTGGCTTTGTAACTTCTATAGGTTCATCAACACTTTCCTCTTAAGGTTATTTGGAGTCCACCTTGCGAGGTGACATGGCTCCAACATATGACGACAAGGTGGTAATACTTATAGCACAAACACTTGTTTGGGGAAACACACTCATAGTGCCAATATCGAATTAAAAAACCTAAATGTGTAGCAATACTTGTAAATCACATACAAAGAGCCATAAAAATTGATAGAACATGAAAAACTATGATCGACAATGCAAAACAACTTGCATGCATGAGAAAATGAGCATGCAAACTAGGAGGGCGCACTTTCAAAGCATGAAGGGACATGCAGAGTCATTCAGGGCTTTGCAGTGCACTCACGCACTCAAGCAAGTGGAAAGAAATTAACTAGGGCATACTGCACAACCCAAAGGGTCAATGGGATGGAATGTTGGGCCTTCGGGTCTTCCTTATGTGCTCAAGGAGACAAAGAGGGTGCACTGTCGTTCTCTAAAGGGACGAAGGAAAGGGTTGAAAGGTCTTCGAGCCTTCACAATGCACCCATGTGCTCAAGGAAAAGGAGGGCACATTGTCACATGCCGAAGGGATGAAGGAATATGCTTCGTGCCTTCATCATGTGCTCAAGAGAGGGCATAGTTCTTCGTGGTGAAGAAGTGTGCTCTATAGAAAATCTTGATCAAATAGGGTGCAATTTTCGAGGTTGATCAGACTTCGAGCTCAAGAAGTGCACTCTACCAGTTGGAAGCTCAGAAATAATTTTGAACAATAAGATTTGATTCTAGGATGAGAAGAAGAAATATCTGCAAGGCTTTATAGATGTTGTTGCATTCAAGGTGGAATCTGAAAGATTTGAAGAATGTGAAGAGTTTATGCATGTGACAACATATTAACACTTGCAATATGAAGATTCAACATAAACGATAGCAAAAAAACCAAAAAATAGAGGATTGAAAATAAGAACTTAAGCAAGATTTGGGAGTGAAATCATGAAAAGTGATGAAGAGGTTTAACATGCAAAACTTACTTGTTGCACTAGTTGATGAAGATATTTTTTATTCCTAGTTATGCACCCAACTCACATGGAATGATTATGCAAGAATAATGATTAAGTGAGTTGATTTAAATAAATCTACATGCAAAATTGATTCATGCATGAGTGCCACTTGTTGTAACATGAGAGGGTTAGTTAAATAAGTTAAGTGGGATCATATTTTCTAGGAGTACACCCACATGCAACAAGGTTGGCTCATCCATGCATATGGAAAGGGAACATGTCTTCGAGATGAAGATATGTTCTCATGGGTGGCACATCTATTCAACATGAAGGAATGCACTCAAGGAGGGCACAATCCTTTAGGCAGAAGAAGTGTGCTCGATTTGAGCTCATATCTTCACCAACTCAGGGTGTGCTTTTGCTTTTTTGAGTGTTTTTCTTGCTTTTGTTTGTTTTTTCATGCTTTTTGAGTGTGTGAATGGCTATAAGGTAAGTTTCTAAGTCAAGGAAGATCATTATTTCACCTAACCATGGACTAATTAACACAAGCACTTCTAATGGTTAAGTGATGATGCTTAGGAAACATTGACTTAGGAAGATGGGACACTAGGAGAAAACACATAGATAACAAATCAGACAACATGATGACTCAAAGGGTCTTGAAACGACATTCATTGTAGGCTCAAAAATTGATATAGGAAAAAAAATTGGTGGGTCATTGTCATGACGACAATAGACTTCTACCTTCTAATTTCCAAGATTAACACGTCTTGATTTCATAATTGCCAAAACCATATGTCGAGCTTTCCTCAACATTCATCATATATTCTTGCAATATCCTTCTAGGTAGCAAAAAAATATGTTAACCAGAAAACCACTAACAAAATTATCAAGCTTAACTCATCGTGATGGCTCTCTCATTAAGGAATTAACATCCTCATGGTCCATCTCCACACAAACCTTCCTTCCATATACTATAATAGATGTTAATCATGATTTTATATAATCTAGAGAGAAAGTATTGATCCTTTTATTCATTCTAGAGTAAGTAAAATGCTTCTTTTAAGCATAATATAACCATACTAAGCATATTTCATGACCAACTTCTTTTTACAGGATTTTGAATGCATGAATCTTACACAAGAGCTACTTTGAATATGCAATGTTGTGCTTTTATTCAATCATCTATCTATGTGCCCTAAAATGAATCTACAACATGACCAACTGCATTCTGTCATCCTTCAAGAGTATTGTTTATATGTTATATGGAATATATACTAACCTTGTCATAATTCTTTTTCAGGAACCTTCCAAAATGATGGTTCTTATAGGATCATGATGATCCATCTTAGCAACATGACTACATCTAACTTTATGTTAGAATGTCCGGATAAATAATAATATGCAAAATGGTCCCAATCTTCTCAATTAAAAGACTAGATGATTCATACAAATAAATTCAATGTTACTATCACATGTTTCTATCTATGATGCTATGTATTTACAAAACCAAGATTTTCCTAGAGCAAACAACAATGCATGCTATTCTAAAGGAAATGCCATCTTCCTAAAGAGCCCGACAAGGAGGATGGCTTCTTAAATAGTAAATATCTTTGGCATCTTCTTTCTTTGACTTCTTCTCAGGTTCTCCCATGTTCTTAACTCTGTGAGATTCACTTATTTCCTTTCTTTTATTGTTCTTCTTGTTTAGGTAGTCCCTCTTAAAGTGTACAAATTCATTGCTTCCAAGAATTGCACCTTGGACATGTCTTGCTTCTTCTTGGACTTCCCAAATTTTCCCTTCTTTAGTTTCTTGGTTCTCGCAATGAAGTCTTGAGAATACTCATTAGACTCAATATCATCCTTTGCCTCAATCCTAGTCTCTTCTAGGATGCATTGAGCCCAAAATTCATCAAAATGAGTTGAATCTTTCTTAGAGTATATACTTGCTGCAATGATGCTCCATTATGGTGGCAAAGCATTCAATACACATATGTTCATTTCAGAATATGAAATTGTCTCATCAATCCCCTGCAACTGATCTCTTATTTGAGATATCTTCATTAGAAAAGAGTGATATAAAATAGAGAGAGAGCAGAGTTTGATTAAACACAGAACAAAAATCATAGTATGATCTTATTGATCTTATAGACATTATATATTTATAGTATCTATATCACTGACAACGACACATCTAGACAGCTATTACAACTCACACATAGGAAACTGAGTACTTCTAGATTGACAACTAGGGACTCACAATGACAACTCACACATGGAATGGAAGCATTACTTCCAACACCCTCCCTTAATGCTTACATGTAGAAAATATAAAAAAAAAACCCACATTAAAACAATAAATAAATCTTTGTTAAATTTGCCTGATATGGTCATCATCAACACCCACATCCACTCTGGAATCTTGCAAACATCGCTCTTTCACAACCACATCTTTGAGATGTCACTTGACCTCAATTTAAAATGTAACCGCTTTAGAAAATCATTTACGTGCTTTGTAGAATTAACACTTCTCAACCTCCCCGAGCGCAAAGGGTCAATCTTGATACTAAACCATCCTATGGAATTGCCACCATCTGTGAATCCACGACCCTCCGCAACCTTCATCATTTATCTAGGATAACATTATGGGTACAAAGTGTCTTCAATATACAATCCTACAACTTGACCTTGTATAAATAACCTATATGAATGCTCTCAGAGCATGATGGGACACACCATCTCGACCTTATTAAGAACTACCTGTGACCAATGCTCCCAGAGCACAATGGGTCACATTAGTCCATTATTGTTGGTTTGTTCTTTTTTATTCTATATCATTTGATTTTTGAATAACATACTAAAATTACACAATAAAAATTTCTTTAACCACCTCTTTTTTCCAATTTTTTTCACGCATCTTAAAAAACAAATCTTGAATGAGAACTCACCCACAGATTGAGCTTCTCTTATCCGGTCAACATTTCCTTTTCCTCCACAGCTATTTTTCTAGACGTTATGCATATGCTTATCCAATCCATCCTATTTTCCATATTTGGTGAGATTTTTGTTCGATTCTGGCAAATAATGGCCTCAACATTCTCCGCCTCCACAACTCATTATTTAAGAGCTTCTAGATTTCATAATCAACAACAACCTTAATAGTAGGCCGCATCCTCTTATTACATGTGTTCCCACCTTGTAGCAGCAATTAAGTACTAGCAGTGGATTTCTCACCTCTGATGTTCTTGCAGTAATATTTTTTCTTTTAGAGAATATTGATCCATTAGCAAGTCGTTACATTCCAGATTTTTACAGATCTACACTTTCAAAGCCTCCCCAATATGCTTGATCAATCCATAGATTTCTCGATAGCGTAAAGTGCTTCCACCAATTTCGTATTGTCCAAATCTTGAGCCCATGTTCTACATTTGTCCACTAATGCTCACCCCAAAAGGCATAGGCCACCACAAACAATATCCGCTAATGAATTATTTAATTCATTCATTAGATCAAAAATATTATTAGAATTACAAATGATACCCATGCATAATCTATAATGTGTTCCCTACCACCAAGTTATCCCAATTGAACAGACTGTCTTGCCCTCTGTGGATCATCTTTGCTTCCTTTGATAAAATTTGTGGCCCCAGCAACTCAAAACACATAGCGAACAAATCTAAACACAAAAAATAAAATTACTTACATGCAAACATTCACACAAACAATATTTGAAACACTGTCCTACCCTATCAATTTACATAGCAATGGACTGACTTAAATTTCTCTCACATCTTCCTGGCCCTCGGGTGAAGGATTTAATCTAGTTCCAACTTTGATACCATGATAGAAAATAGAGAGAGACTAGAGAGTGATTAAACACACAACAAAAAACACAGTATGATCTTATTGATCTTACATACATTATATGTTTATAGTATCTAGATCAGTGACAATGACACATCTAGATAGTTATTACAACTCACACATAGGAAATTGAGTACTTCTAGATTGACACCTAGGGACTCACAAAGACAACTCACACATGGAATGAAAGCATTACTTCCAACAAAGAGGCCACATCCTCATCCTTTGACTTCTTCATTTTATATAGCTTATTTCTCAACGAAATATTTTGTCTTGATGTACTTATTGTTAGGATATTTCGACACATAAGAAATAATTAAATACAAGTTGGTCTAGCGTATGGTTAGGTAAAGTGTGTTTCTTTAGTATGTACTTTTTGTAACTTACAATCCGATGGTCACGATATGTTTTAGACATGGAGCCACCCAACGGTTCATTCTCTCCTCGGTATTAATGACACTTAATCCATGGCTTAATACTCGACTGGTCCATGATCTCTATTTAAAGAGTATGGATGGTCATTTGTTGGGTGACTGTTCATGATAGAAACTTATGTAAATTTTATTTCTTTTACATTAATAAATTGCCTGAAGTGGCCACGTTGGCTCAGGTCGTGGGTTGTTTCCCTCTTTGAGGGTTTTAACCACATTGGGTTTTAACCACATTAAGAATACTAGTGTATTGATCTATGATCTATTTGTGAGCAGTTTCCTTTGTTGTTTTATCTAAGGAAATTACCCTGTAAATTAGTACATGGTATCAGAGCTATTCAAGGGTTGTATCTGTTGGTGATCCAAATACGAAGCCCGTACAACTTCATCCGACTATTGTTTCCTAGATCTAATGTTTCTAACTACTTTCAAGACGGAGGACTACTCTATTGGGTTAGGAGCATCTGTTCCAGGAAGGAATGTTGATCTAGATTGTCATTGATGTCAATATGGAAATATTATAGGATACTAAATGATGATATGAGGCTAAGGAGAAGCAGAGCATATCCGTGAAGTAAGAAGCGCAAGAAGCCATGGAGGAAAGCCATTAGGGAAGCCATTGGAAGTCATATCGGAGAAAGAGAAACATATCAAGAATCAAAGAGTAGATATCGGAAGTCATAGGAGCGACAAGCTAAGAAAAAGCATATGCCCAATAATAAGGACCATATCGGAGGAACTAAGGAGAAATATCGGAGGAAGTAATAAACCATGGAATCCCTTTAAAAGTTCACAACACATGGAATGAAACAAACTAGAGGAGTTAACATATTGGCATATATAATATCGACATATTTTATTATGTGTCACCACTCGGAATCCCTGATTACAATATGAACATTACAGACCCGATGGTTCCGTTACATCTACCTTAATACAATATCGCATCTTCGATATCACAAGTTTTTAAAGCCTTTTCACGATTGAAGCCCTCGATTGCGATAAGGCTTGTGGACCTGACAAATTGCCAATTGTGATAAAGTTGTGGGCACAAATATTTATTAAAAATAACTTATTGAATATCACATCCGCTCCATTGGTAATAGGGGTATCGAAAATGTTACATCGTAAATCCAAAAGGATTTTGATTGTGGGAGTCTTATAAAGTTGCGATTGCGATAGAGTGGTGGACCCCAAACCGTTGATTATGATAGTGTGGTGGACCCAACGAAGTTAGCAAAACATTTTAATATAATATCACATCTAGTAGGGGTAATCGAAAATCGTCTATGTTATGAGCACGACTTGTAAAATACCTTCGAAAGTTGTGATTATGATTGAGGTAACGACGTGGATGTGGGACCTTATGTGGGTACGACCTCTCCTATGAAATTTTCTGTAAATAAACAAGTCTGTGAATAATTGGATGAATATTCATTATTCAGCCTCTCCTTCCAATGAACATGTCCCTTGGTTATTGGTGAGACTCATATAAATACAGGTTAAAACGCCTTACCTCAATCATCGAACTCAGCGTCGGGCACAAAGTAGAATTTACAATTCACAACATGTAAACTCAAAGAAACATAGAGAGCTGAAGGCCGAAGATGGAAGCCGAAGATCCAACGTTGAAGAAGAAAGCCAAAGGTCCAGCAAAAGGAAGGAAGCTGAAGGTCGAGAAATTCTATTGGTTGGGTTAATCTCTAGAAGGCCTTGTGAGAAGTAGTCACTCCTGAAGAAGTTATGTAGTGTAGACAACGATATGTTACAAAGGTCACAAGGATAGGGAGCAATTTAATACAATCAAAAAATTTCTTGATAAAGAAAAACAATAAGGTCGGAGCCCTTGGGGTTGGTGCCTCAAAATTGGAAGGATTGGTGTCCTTGGAGTTGGTGCTCCTAAATCCAAGGTTGGTGCCTTGACTAGATAGGGTTGGAGCCCTAGAGGTTGGAGCCTCATCAAAGTCCAAGTTGGTGCTTGGAAAAATTCATGAGATATTGTATTAAATCTTTTTCTATATTTTAATAAAATCATTTCTTTGATTAACATTGTAAAGAACTGATATTGAATTGTAATATGAACAATAAATCTAGTGGAGGATGATATACATCTTGTGGAGAGGAAAACAATGGCGGACGACGTTTAGGGTTTTGGCTACCTGTCCTCAGGGCTCTTCTTTCCCTGCTACGGCAGGTCTGCAAAGCTCTACCCTCTGTTAACAGGCGCAGTTCTGTTTGCAGCTGACACTACCCTGACGTTGTAAGGCATCAGCATGAAGCCCGCGAAGGGGGGGGATTCTGCCCCTCCCCCAAACCACGCCGGTTCAAAGCAGAAGGGTACCGCGGACGACTCAGAAGTGGATCTAAGTGACATTCCAAAGGAAAGGATGCCTTCCAGGGATGACGGTGCGAATCAGGAAGAAGAAACCACAGTCAGATCAACCACATGCAAACCAGTGGCTGCCATTATTCCCACAGTGGAATTCCCCAGCCACAGAATCAATGCCAGAATCCAATACATGAGGGACCATGCACTAATCGGCAAGTTTATAGGTATCTGGCCTACGGAAAGATCTCTCAGCAGCTGGATAAACTCAAAATGGGCACCCAAAGGCCACATCTCCCTGCATCTAGGCCCCAAGGGCTTTTTCACTGCTGTTTTTAACTGTCTTGAAGACCGAAATAGGGTCATAGATGGAGGACCCTACTTCTTCAACGCAACAGGACTGTATCTTAGAGCTTGGGTTGAAAGATTCAACCCAGATAAGGAAGATCTCAGCTATGCGCCAATCTGGATAAGACTTATTCTCTTCCATGGGAGTACTGGGAAGAAACATCTCTGAAGGAAATAGGAAATAAGTTGGGGGAGTTCATCAAGGTGGCGGAAGACACAAAATACTGCAGATTCACTTCCTACGCGCGCATCTGTGTCTACATGGACCTCAAACAACCCCTGCCAGACAAGGTAAGATTTAGACATGAAGACTCTGAATGGATTCAAATGATTGATTATGAACATGTTCCATTTAGGTGCCGAAAATGCCATAAACTAGGGCATCTGTTCCGGGACTGCCCGCTCAACAGAAACACGCCTGACAGCACACATGCAGACGAAAAGGAAGCAGATGGTTTCACAAAAGTTGTTAATCGCAGACGAGGTAACAAAAAACCCTCTGCCAGTGAAAAATCAGATCCAGCTAACAAATCAAAAGCCCCCAATCCTAATAGCTTTGAAGTCCTAGCTAATCTGGAAACGCAAGATCCTGCTCAGGAAATGCAAAAGATCAAAGACCTAGTTCGGGAGCTCCTGGAAGGCCCATCCCCTCAGGTACAAGATCCTCTACTTGACAAAATGCATACCCCTCCATCAGATCCTCAAGAAGAAGGCCTCTAAGCAATGGAAACGGAAACCACGGAATCGAGTACCAAAAAATTAAAAGAATCAGAGGATGCCCTCCCAGAACCAGAGCTGATGGAAGAAGACTCTGAGAATTTTGATATAGGCGAACTAGACATACTTACCCTGGAGCTAGCTTGTAAAATGGGAAATTTCAACAAGATTCCCGAAAGGCAACTGGATAAACTGGAAGAAGTCTTGCAAAAAGCACACAAGAAACACTCGCTAGGGGTGCAAATCGGAAGCCCGTGGGGCGGTAAATTCATCGCAAAAGACAGCAAGAAAAGAGGTCGGAAAACAACCATGGAAAAAACCATCAAGATAGGTGAAGTGCTTGTAGAGTCAGGTCGATATCCGAAGCTGACTAAGTTTTACAACATCCACCCCAACCCTCCTCAATGAAGTTGATCTCCTGGAATATAAGAGGGCTCAATAGCCCCAGGAAAGGTAGACTCCTAAAAAACATGCTCATGCAGGAAAAACCAAACATCCTCTTTGTTCAAGAAACTAAATGTAACATGACATTTCTGGAAAAGATAGCGGCAAAAGTATGGCCTGGAGGGCAAGTCTCAGCAGTGGATGCGCAAGGAGCCTCGGGAGGCTTGGCAATCCTCTGGGATTCCAGAATCATACAACTCAGCAATATTCATGCTAACAAAAACTTCATTCAAGCAACATTTTACTTGCTTGGTACCAACACTCATGGTCACATTACCAATGTTTACTTTCCGCAGGACTCTCATCTAAAAGCAGAGATTTTGGATCATCTTTCAGCCCTCAATTCCAACAGGCAATACCCTCTCTGGATAGCAGGTGGGGACTTCAACATGATAGCACGAACGGAAGAAAAGCAGGGGGGCCGGGACAATGGCATCCGCGATGGTCACCTTCTCAAAGACTTTGTTCAATCGAATTGGCTAATTGACCTCCCTTCAAATAATGGTCTATTCACATGGACCAAAAAAAGGGATGGAGCCCAACATATTGCCTCCAGGTTAGATCGCTTCCTCATCTCAGACAATGCACCTTATCTTGGAGGAGATTTAGTTTCCTCCATCTTGCCTATATCAGGGTCTGATCACTGGCCTATTGAACTCCAATGGCAGCGGCCAGGTAATACTACTAAACGCCCTTTCCGCTTTGAAACTTTCTGGCTCACTCATCCTGATTTCAGGGATTTCGTCAAACAAAATTGGATCAAATACCAACCCTCAGAAAGATCCAAAATGGCTATATTCCAAAAGAAACTGCAATTCCTTAAAAAAGAAATCAAACAATGGAATCAAAACATCTTTGGTAACATCTTCTCAGCTCAAACCACTCTCAATCAGGAAATGAAGCAGATCCAGAACATGATAATCGCTGGGGGACGCATAGATGATCTCACAAAACAGGAACAGAGGATTGAAGATCAACTTTAGAATAGAGCCCAGTAGGAGGAAATTCTTTGGAGGCAGAAGTCTCGCATTCGATGGTTAAAGGAGGGGGAGAAGAACACTAAGTTCTTCCACAAAACTACAGTACAGCGCAAAATGCACAACCTGATCTCCCACATCCAAAATGATCAAGGAGAATGAGTGGAAACGCACAAAGGTATAGAAGAAAATTTTCTCCGATACTTTAAGAAAGCTCATCAGGAACCAATTGCTAACAGGCTCCCAGCAATCGAGAAAATTCTTCACCACATACCCAAACTTATTAATCCAGAGCACAATCTCCTCCTTCTCCAACCAATCCAGTTACACGAAGTGGACAATGCAGTCAAGAACTTAAAATCAGGAAAAGCCCCAGGCCCCGATGGCTTTACATCGGACTTCTTCCATCACTTTTGGGATCTCATTCAAATAGAAGTATGGCAACTGGTCGAGGAATCAAGAGCTTTAAGATGGATGTACCCGGGGTTGAATGCCACATTCCTGGCTCTCATCCCCAAGTCGGCGGAAGCAAACCAACCTGATAAATATCTACCAATTGCTCTTTGCAATATCACATATAAAATTGTCTCAAAAGTCATCGCCAATCGGTTGAAGCCTCTATTACCTCTCATTATCTCTCCAGAGCAATCCGGATATGTGGAAGGGCGTCAAATCACAGATGGAATCATCCTCACTCATGAGATCATACACTCTTTGAAGCAAACCAAAAATCCAGGTATGTTGCTCAAAATAGATCTATCCAAAGCTTTTGATAGCATTAGCTGGCAATACATTCAAAAAATTCTCAATGCGTTTGGTTTTGATCCTTCATGGACCAGATGGATCCTTAGTCTCCTTTCCTCATCCTTCTTTTCTATTCTGATCAATGGCATACCCTCTGAAACCTTCCGCCCCTCTAGAGGCATAAGGCAAGGGGACCCACTCTCACCCTTCCTCTTTGTCATAATCGTGGAAGGTCTTGGTCACACCATTAAGTCAGCTGCTCTCACCCACATACTGAAAGGTCTCTCCTTCAACAACTCCCCCGCCTTCTCCCATCAGCAATTTGTGGATGACAACATGCTCTTTGGTCACCCCTCTGTCCAAGAATCTCGACTCCTCAAAGAATTATTGTCTACCTTCTCAGATGCTACGGGTGCTCTCATTAATCGAGTCAAATCCCAAATCTTCTTCTTCAACACCCCTGTGTCCACTCAAAATTCGATTGCCCGAATTCTAGGATTCACTATTGCAAGCCTCCCCTCCAAATATCTGGGTGCTCCCATGATAGCATCTGCCCTCAAACATTCCTCATGGACAGATCTTTTGGACAAATTTGAAGCCAAGCTCTCTCTTTGGACTTACAGATCCCTGAATATGGCTAGCAGAGTTATTCTTATCAAAGCTATCTTACAATCTTTACCTCTATATTTATTCTCTCTCTTAGCAGCTCCAAAATGGGTAATTAAAGCCATAAGAAATCTTCAGCGCAATTTTCTATGGGGCAGCTCTGGTCACAACAGAAAATGGGCTCTGGTAAAATGGGATAAGGTTTGTCTTTCCAAGAAATCAGGAGGTATTGGAATCAGAGATCCAGAACTCAGCAACACGGTAATGGGAGCCAAATTATGGTGGCGATGGCTAGCCCACCCCAACACTCCCTGGGCCTCATTATGGACAGCTAAATATGCCAGTAACAAACCAATTGAAGACAGAATCCGTATGTCGGAACTAAGTGCTGGTTCCATCATATGGAACGCTGCCATCCAACACAGGCATCTTATCCAACGACACTGCTTTTGGGAAATTAGAAACGAAAGTACAGCCAGATTTTGGGATGACTCCTGGCAGCAATTCCCAAAGCTCAGGGACCTTATGCAAGATCTCCCACCCACCCAACAATATCCTCAACATTCTGAAATAGTCCATATGTACTGGCGCCCTTCCAACAACCAAAAGTTCAGACAATGGAAAGGGATAGATCAAATCCTTGGCGAAGAAGGCAACGAAGGAATCAAACAAACTCTCGCTGCAGAACTAAAAAAAAGACAGATAACCATAGACGAAGGTCCGGACTTGCTTAGATGGGGATATGAAGAAAAGGGGACATTTTCCACCAAGGAGGCTTACAACATCATAATCAAAGATAGAATTACAAAGGACAAACTGTGGGATCAAATCTGGAGCTCCTCTGTCTGGCCAAAGGTATCCACATTCTTATGGCTGTTATCACATAACAGGATTCTCACATGGGATAACTTACGCAAAAGAAGTTTCTCAGGGCCATCCATATGTCTAAACTGTAGACAAGAGGAAGAAACAACGATCCATCTACTGCAACAGTGCAACCTGGCAAGGAAATTATGGGGAAAAGCCATCTTCCGATGCCAAAAGGATCACAGGGTTCAAGGAGATCTCAAAGCCACCCTTCGCAATTGGCAACAATATCCTTATCAAAGCCGGCTCCTAAACTTACTTTGGCAACTTATTCCAGGCCTCTTAATGTGGAATATATGGAAAGAGAGAAATAGAAGGATATTCAAAAATCAATATCAATCCGTGGACCAAATCTGGATAATCCTACTCAGGAACCCACAGAAAAATCCATAACTGGACTGCTGAAGATCTTCCATCGGAACCCACAGAAAAATCCATTTGGGATAACTGGCAAATAACTCTTCCTCAACAGGCAGCTACTAATAGCAAGATCCCCAACAGACAAAAAAAGAAGACGCTTTGGACTCCCCCCCCCCCTCCCAATTTCTACCAACTCAATTTTGATGGGGCGTCCAAAGGCAACCCTGGGCTTTCGAGTTATGGAGGAGTCTTCAGAGACCACTTGGGTACACCACATCTCATTTACCTTGGCTCCAAAGGATGGGACACAAACAATTCGGCAGAATTGGAAGGACTCTGGCAAGGTCTTGTTCTAGCTCAGGCGCACAATTTCTTCCCTCTAGTAGTTGAAGGAGACTCACAAATTATCATAAACATAGGTAAACACCTCTCTCAAGGAACTCCAGTTCACAGAGTAAGTAAAAGTTGGAGAATGGCGCATAGATTGGACCTAATCCAACAATGGCTTGCTCAGCACCAGGCAATCTCTTTCCAGCATACCGTCCGAGAGGGAAACAAACTTGCAGACTTCCTAGCAAATGTTGGAGTTGATATAAACACCGAAGCCTTCTCAGGTTCCACTTTCACCATAGGAACAGAGGAACAACTCACGGAATAAATCAACCTAGTTGAAAGAGATAGACCTCCTTCTAATGTAGCTACCTCGGATGCGGGTGATCCTCCGGTACAGGCACCTCACCCTCCACGCGTGCCCAGCGTAAGGCCGCCGGATCGACACCTGAATGGACACTGCTGTGAGTTTATTACTCCGGTTATCGATGCGGGCGATTCAATGTAGGTTGATGGGATATGGAGCGGAGGTCTCCTCAAGCATTAACTCGGATCAGCAGAACGCAGGTGCATTAACGCCCCTCCGCAGCTCAACCTTGCAGCCCTCCAGCGTTATAATGGCATTCTCTCAGCCCAATTGCCGACATTCCCTGCAGCATTCTCTCAATCAGCTCGATCTCCTGTTTGTTTCGCCAGAGGTTGATCCCACTGCGTCTGTTTCTCCCTTGTCACCCACTGTTATCGCGTGTAGCATCCGCAGCAAGGCTTCAGGTGAAGCAATGACTCGAAGTAGAGGGGTGCCGCGCAGAGGAAGCTCCTCAGCTTCCAGAGGACGCGCCCTTCCATCTCCTTCTCCGCTCATAATACCCATTTCGTCTGTGTCTCCGTCTTCGCCTCCTCCCAATCCAGCCAGGCCTATTCCTAATTCCTCTTTCCAGAATTCACGTTTCACCTTTCGTAGCCGTCTCAACCAGCCCATCATTACCTTCACCACCACCATCATGGTCTCGGAAGAGGCGGAAATGCCTGTTGAGCCCATCAGCTCATCCACTACCCCTTCCCCTGAGGAAAGCCTATCTCACGATGCTGGGGACAACCCGAATTTGACAGCCATGCAAATGCAGGAAGATTCACCTAGGGATGCTGGGGTCAATCGTAATCGCACTCCGATAGCAGAAGAAGATGAGGTTGTGGCTTGTGGCCCTGTTCAGTATGACTTTGGCATTCTGCACCTGATCAATCAGTCCGAGGAAGGCGCAGCTAGTGACGACGAGGCTTCTCGGCTAGCAGCTCCGGAAATGCACGAAGCTAAGGGCTCCGACCCTCAGACCTCGGGCGAGTAAGCTCCTCCCTTTGTTGGGTTGCTGCCACCGCTCTCGTTTTTTGGCACTTCTCTCCTCTCGAATGCTGGCTTTTCTCTCCTTATCTGCTATGCTTACTGTACTGCTGATGTCTTCCTCAGCCCATATTAGTTTTTTTGCTGTAACTTACGGTAATCACCCGTTCTAGTGACTAGTCGAAGAATTTTTGTGGTTGGCTTCCTCTGCTTGGCATCTCTTGCAAGCAAGAAGTATTTTTGTAATGGTTTCACTCTCTCTGCTGACCTGAGAAAGCTTCTCTCTCACAGGCTCAGCGGTCTTTCTCTGTTTAAAGGTTCCTTTGCTGAGGGCTGGGAAACTGGCCCTTTGAGGCTAAGACCTCACTGTAAATATTTTTACCTCTTTTTTTAATAGAATTAGCGCTTATTCAGAAAAAA
>APFE030761526.1:55097-67242 GCA_000404065.3 Pinus taeda | reverse complement strand
GGGGGACCGCCGGCCCCCGGACCCCCCAGCCGAGGGGGATCGGCCCCCCCGCGTGGAGGGGTGTACAAAACTTCCTGGGGTATACATCTGGCTGAAACAAAGACCTCTGAACAATCATGCTCCACACACAACATGTAGCACCAAGATTGAAGGAACAGACAAACAAACCATGTAGTATCAAAGGGCAAGGAAAAATAAAGGCCTTCAACTCTTTTGATCCTTTGGCCAAATTTGATCAAATTTGCTCAATATGTAATGATAATGGACATAGCGAACAAAATTTCCCCCTCAAAAGTAGAGAAGAAAAAAGATGAAAATCCCAATACGAATAAATGTGGTCTAGCTCTATGTGCTCACAGTGAGGAAAATCTTTGGTTTGTGGATAGTGGGTGCTCCAGACATATGACAGGTGACAAAAGGAAGTTTGTCTCATTAAAAAAAAAAGGAATGAAACGTATCCATTGGGAGTGGGTCTACCAAAATTGCTGGAAAAGGAACCGTCACCCTTATTAATGGAAAAGGAAAGGCTCAAAATGCTTTGCTGGTAGATGGGATCAAACACAATCTCTTGAGTGTTAGCCAAATCTGTGATCAAGGACATAATGTTGTATTCAACACTAAAAATTGTGAAATAAGGAACTCTTCCTCAAGAGAACTTATGGAAAATGGAGTTAGAACATCAAATAATGTCTACATTTTGAACAAAATTTAAGAAGATAAATGTTATTTGAGTCAAACAAATGAAGTTGGTTGTGGCACAAGCGACTGGGGCCTACAAGTTTTGATAATTTGATCAATATCAGCAAATACAATGCAGTAAGGGACATTCCAAAGATGTTCAAACTATATCAAGCTATATATGGCCCATGTCAACATGGCAAGAAAACTAGAACAAGCCACAAGACTAAGGAATTCTCCACATCAAAACCTATAGAGATCATTCATGCAGATTTATGTGGGCCAATGAGGACTCCAACACTCCAAGGAAAAACGTACTTTTCTTTATTTTTTGATGACTATACTAGAATTATGTGGGTATATTTCATAAAATATAAATATGAAGCCTTTGAATGCTTCAATAATCTTAAAGCTCTTGTAGAAAATGAAAGGACTCCAAAATTAAATGTCTTAGAATGGATAGAGGGGGAGAATTCACATCAAAATAATTTGATGAATTCTGTAATGAACATGGAATCGAAAGAGAACTCTCTGTTGCTAGAACACCTAAGAAAAATGGGGTGGTTGAAAGGAGAAACCAAATTGTTCAAGAAATGGAAGGAAATATGTTACTAGCAGCTGACTTGCAGCCAAAAATTTGGAAGGAAGCAGTTGGGACATCAATTTATACCTTGAATCAAACTCAACTAAGACAAAATAATGAGAAGACTCCTTATGAATTATGGAAAGGAAGACCTACTTCAGTAAAATACTTCAGGAATTTTGGAAGCAAATTCTTCATAAATATCAATGATGACTGACCAGGAAAATTTTATTCTCGGGTTGACGAAGGCATATTTCTTGGATATTCTACTAGAAGCAAAGCTTATAAGTGCTACAATAATCGACTAAGTAAAATAGTGGAAAGTATTAATGTAAAGATTGATGAAGGCCTTCCAGAAAAGAAAATTGAAGATCGTGAATTTGACCCTTTTATTGAAGAAAGAGAAGAAGAACCTAAAAAGGAGGAAAAAGATCAAGAAAAACAAAAACAAAAAGAACCATCTCAAACTCCTTCAAAAGTGAAATTCCTCCAAAAACATCACCCAGAAGAGCAGATTATTGGCAATGTAGATGAAGGAATACAAATCCGAAGAAGGATGACATGTACACCAAAGAAAAATGATGTTTCTCTCCTATTTATGATAGAACCAAAAACTTTTACACAAGCAAGGATCCTCATTGGGTGGAAGCCATGGAAGAAGAAATGTCTCAAATCAAGAAAAATGAGACATGGGAGCTGGTACCTCGTCCAAAGGATAAATTACTAATCACCCTTGTATATGTTGATGATCTTATTTTTTCTAGCAATAATGATGAAATGAGCCATGAGTTTGCTCAAAACATGTCAAAAGAAGTCGAAATGTTAATGATTGGTGAGTTATCGTACTTCCTTGGACTACAAGTATCGCGAACCACAGCAGGCATGTTTATCTCTCAAACAAAATATCTCAAAGACATGATTAAAATATATGGAATGAAATAATGTGCACCTATGACCACATTGATGACCACAAACTACAAATTAAGCAAAGATGATGAATCCCTCGGTATATGCAACTCTTTACAGGTCAATAAGTGGAGCTCTCTTATACTTAACTGCTACAAGAACCGACATTATGCAAGTGTTACACAATATTTTGTCCCACCTCTTGCACTTCCCTATTACATACCTCAAAGTGCCTGAAACATGACCATAATACAATGTGCTCATCCAGATATGCAGCTCAGATCCTCCCTAAGACATTGATTGGAAAATACCTTGAGCTTCCCCTAAAGGAAGTAGCTCTTAAACCCTAATTTGAAAATCATCACTCTTATGAGGCTAAAAACCGCGATGGTTAGCTGTTGCACTATGCCAAACCCACAATGACATCGCTCTATTTACTTGTATACCCTCTATGATCCCAAAAAGGCAATTTTCCCAAAGAGGATGAGAAGCTTCATGATCTAGAAGCTTCTAAAGCGGTGAGCTGGAGGTTGTTCAGCATAGATGAGGTCAAATTCTCCCAACTTGGCCTCTTGATCCTAGCCCTATGAGCTACCTCCTTGAGATAAGGGCCTACTCCTATCTTTGGAGAGATACTAACTTCCTTTCCCAACCTATATATTCATCCTCTCTCATTCCCAAATGGTTAGAGGCTGGTTGGTCTAGTTGATCTAAGCTTATTTCCACCCTTATGCTAAGATTGTGCCTATATTCTACTCATTTGGCTTAGAGAAGGAGTGCTTGGAGAGCTTAGCTTGGACTTGGATATTCAATCAAGTAGAGCCTATCAACATCAAGGCTTTGTTGTATGTTTCCCTTTATTTTCTATTAATATACGATTGTTGATTCATTTTCCCTAAATGTGTATGCTCATATATCATTTAGCTTAACATTCCTCGATCAGTTAAGTAGGTTTCTTTTGAATATGCTATTTGTATTTGCATTCCTTGTTGTGTCGTGATCTCTTGTGCAGGTGCATAAACATTGAGAGCAGCAGGAACGAGCTCGTGACGCAAGTGATTCAAGGTCTTCAATGGAGGAGATCGGGATATCATCAGAACGAGGTAGGCCATTTTCTTCATCTCTCTTTTCAATTGTAACTTAGGAAAGTGTTCGGTAGATTGTCACTTCGATTGTTAGACCCACTCATTCGGCTAGAGGGATCGTCTTTGTCTGTAGATAGGATTTACCTAGACAACAAAATGGCGACTCCACTGGGGAAGCTATGATCCTGTCCATTCAATCCTTCATCTTGAATTTGTGATGATTTTGACTAACCGTCAAATTTCTAGTTGGTTTTATTTTCTATAACTATTTTCACTTGCTGGTGATTGCTTGAATCATTGATTTTTGTCTGATCTTGAACATTTTTTATTTTTTCTTCATTTTTCTTGCCCATCGTGGGTTTTCCTCTCACAGTCGTGATATCATCGCGGATCCTTTAATTACAGTCATGATTATTGTTGATTTTCCTTCAACAGACGCAATGATCCCAGAGTATAAGAAAAAATAAGGTTTTTCTTATTGATTTCTAGGGTTTCTATTCAATTGATCATCACTTGCTGCTTGTTGGTGTTGTTGAGATGTTTGTTTTGTTAATTGATTGAGTGTTATTTTCTATGGAAATCATTGAAAACATCGTTTTGCATTTGTTTTAGCTTGTATTTCAAAATTTACTTTTCGTGAAAATGCATTAGATGAGTTGCATTGAAAAGTTATTTTTTAAGATCCATCATTGAAAATAGATTACATTTTTTAATGATTGAAAGCTAAAAACTGTATTAGGTGCATTAAGTCATTCAAAACGGAAAGAAAAGTATAATTCATATAAGTGCATCTTTGTAAAGTAAAACCATTTTGCTTTCGAAAAAGTTGCATTTAAGATAGTTAGAAGTCAAAATCATTTTTACTTTTGGCATTGCATTTGGAAGACAAAAGTGAAAGGAAAGTGATTTTGTTTCTTATAGGATCACATCTTGGCATTTCATTTAGTGAAATGAATGATTAGATTTCATTTTCACATAAGTTCATGGAGGGAATTTTGAATGATGCATTTTGTTTGATGCATTATTGGCTGAAATTTATTCCCTTTATTAGTCTAGCTTTCATTGAAATGGAAAGTTTTCCTTTTCTCATATAGTTTCATCATATGTGTTCAGGTGACATCATTTTGAGCCCAAAACTGAAACATAATTGAAGATCAACTTTAAAATATATCCATTAATCTAAGGAGAATTTGAAACATTAACGTTCATACTTAGTGGTCTAGTCTAGGGACGTGTTCTGGTGTCTATAAAACTTTACAGCCAGCGTTCGCAATACTCTTGCATTAGACAAGTGCTAGCACGAACTTGTGCTCCCCATACCATCGAGCATATAAAGGGAGACCCTCATAGGTTGCAAACCTTTATCCATAGGAAGTCAATTCTTTCACCTTGTAAACATGATACACCAAACACAACATTCGGGGAGATTTCCTGCACGTACGTCAAGTCCTTAGTAAATTTATTTGCTAAGGTGTATATTGCATTTCACGGTTACTTGGTAATATTTTTTTCCTAGAGTTACCTGAGTAGTCATTTCGACCTTTTCTGACTCCTTAAATTTGAAAATATCATCGAGCACTTGTCCTTTCAAGCTCAATAAACCAACAAAAGTGACTAGAGTCACCTTTTCATCCTTTTCTCAACTCTTAAAACATGAAAAGGAAAGGTTTTTATTTCAAATTCTAAAATTAATTGACCTTGGAACAAAATCCTTCCTGTCGAAATAATCCTTAGTAGATCTTAGGTTGATACCAATGGCAACATTTCCTGAGTCTACCATTCAAGGAAACCCCTCTGATGGGAATCCTAGTCCTTTTCCTTCTTTTGGAAATCTTCGTGCTCCCTATATGGCGATGTTGTCCCTTCCTGGATTGACCATTGGTCTGCCATTTTGGTTATTTTCGACCTCGGTGGTTCCTAGTGTCCAAACTACTTTTCAACCGAGTTCTCCTCCACCTAAACAACATCAACTTCATGTTGAGACTGAAGTTGACCCCTCACCTTCTTCACTTATTTATTCACCCTATTCTTCCTCTTCACCTGGTGAAAGTCTGGATTCTAGTAACCATGAAGCTGAGAAGAAGAAAAGGAGGATGAAGAAGAAGAAGAAAAATAAGAAAAGGGTGAAACCAATCATCCATTACTACCGATGCAACTAATGAAGAAAAATCTTCCAACCAACCCTAGAAAGTAAAATTCCCTTGCATGTTATGTAAAGGTGGACACCTTCTTCGAGATTTTCCTGGTATTCCCAAGGTCTTAGAAGTGTAGTCCACAGGTTCACATCAACCTTTGTCATCAACCTTTGGCGACCATGCTGGTGACAAACCCTCAACTTGTAACAGTAAAGCTCATGGTAAAAAGGGAATAGTCTAATTTCCTCATAATTTGTGTGAAGGTAATCATCCCATTCACCTTTTTGCTCTTATGGATGAAGGTTCCAAAGAGTTGGAAAACCTTCTAGCTTCTCAACCTTTTCTTCCGACCAGGTATCAAAATATTTCCCCTAATTCTTCACTAGTTGATCTAACGATTGATCAAAATTCACCTTTGGTCAACACCACTCTCTTTGAAAGTGAGTCTCATGAATCCATTCTCAACCAACCATTGGTTGAAAAACTGGTAAAATTAACTCCACCTTTAGTTAATCGTACCTTTCAAGTAGAGAGTGAACCTCATACTGCTCAGGTTATTCTGGTTTCTTTAGTTTCGAATGAACTGGAGGGAAATCATCTTGTTCTCGAGGTTCATGAGAGATTTTCTCCTATTCCCATCGAGCAAGAGGGTAGCTCTCATGTTCCTACAACACCCCCTCCGAGTAGTTTAGTCAGTTATTTTTATTGGAGTCAATTAGCAAGATATCGCCTTCCATCTTATGTGCCTTTCCAGATCACAGTACAGGCTTACCATATGGCTGTACTGAGCACAATCATAGACGAAGGTGCGTTTGTTAGCATTCTGTGCTCAACTTCTTGGCAAGATTTAGGTTCTCCTCAACTTGTCCTCGTCACCCAAAATATGTTAGCTTTTAACAGAGGAACTAGTCAATTGTTAGGGATCCTTCCTAAGTTACCTATTACTTTGGGAGGAAAGATTGTCTATATAGATGTGATGGTTGTCCAAGTTCTGTTAGATTTTAATAGACTCCTTGGTCATGACTGTGTTTATGTCATGGGAGCTCTTGTCTCTTCCCTCTTTCGAGTGATGTGTGTCTCGCATGAAGGAAGCATTGTGATCATTGATCAATCACATTCATTGGTCCTCAATCAACTCCCAATCAAACATCATCCCTAAATGGTTCTTATCTGCAAACGATATCACCCCCGCCACAGGTTAATTATGTGGCCACATATTCCATGCCCACATCTACTGATGATCTAGTAGGTGATGTAGTACACCATGTACTAGGGGCATTGGAGTGCGATTTTTCATTTGGATCCCTAAACATGTATCCCTTCCAGAGTATTGTTTTCCCATCTGATGAGAACCTCTTGGAATCCATGGCCTCTTTTGCATTGTAAACAAGGGATATGGAGCAAAGTTCTTTGACTTGTGCCAAGCTCCTTAAAAAATGACACAATGGATATGGAGCAAAGTTCCTTGTCTTGTGTCAAGCTCCTTAAAAAATGAAATGAGGACAATGGAGCAGAGTTCCTTGTCTTGTGTCAAGCTCCTTTAAAAATGAAACAAGGGATATGGAGCAGAGTTCCTTGTCTTGTGTCAAGCTTCTTAAAAAATGAAACAAGGGATATGGAGTGGAGTTCCTTGTCTTGTGTCAAGCTCCTTAAAAAATGAAACAAGGGATTTGAGGATAGTTCTTTTACTATGTCAACCTCGTTAAAAAATGAAATAGGTCTCCATGAGTAGATTTCTTTTACTTGTGTCAAGCGCAGTAAAAAATGAAATAAGGTGTCATGAGCATGGTTCTTTTCTTGTGTCAAGCTCGTTAAAAAATGAAACAAATCCCCTTCCAGTTCGAGTTTTTAATTAGATCTCGTAAAATCCTAGTCGAGTCTTTCACTTGATCTCATAAGTGAACCTTCATTCCATCCACCTGTTAGTAACCAATAGTCTACTTAGGTGAATGAAGTGAAGCTTAGGGGGCATGTACCCTCAAATGAGTCATTATGTTGGGGGCATGTAAACCAAATCCAAGCATAGTTTGTTTTTGTTTTAAGCTTGTGAAAAAATGAAACCATCTTCAAGTATCCTCAAGCATAGTTTCCCATGTTTCAAGATTGTGTAAAAATGAAATCACTCCCATTTTACATCTCGTGATTGTCGTTTTATCAGCCTGTTTTCACTAGATGAGCCTTGGTTGTTCCATTCCATCGCCACCATCTCTTTGGACGACCATTCGCTTTCACTTGGTTGTGTTACCCTTGCCTGAGGAGCATCTATGATGAGTTGTCTTATTAGCCAGCCTCTTGACCCTTACATGTTTTGAGTAGTTCCATCATCACCTGAACCAGTTGCTAAACTTTTATACCACTCGTTCCTCTAGGTGGAGTCTTCTTTAAGCCCTTTTCTGACTCTCAAAAACTAAAAATATCATGTAGTACTTGTCATTTTGATCTCGCTAAAATAAATGAATTGACATCATCTCAGTATACGTTTACCCCTTTTCCGGGTTGAGATTAACTATTTACAAAAAAGGTACACCTCGGTCGACATGGTCAAGAGGTTCTCTCGAATATTTTTTTCTACCTTTTCGGGTTGGAGAGGCAAATTACGAAAAGGGACATGATGAAGTTTTATTTTTCGTCTCTTTTTCAAACTCTCTAAATATGAAAAAGATACTGAGTTATTCTTCCATTGGACTCATTAAAAAAATTTACGATGAAAGACTTGTCACCATGACGAACCCGAGATTCTCCTTCCTAGGACTCGTAAAACTTACTAGGATGGATTCATCTGAAGGGTGAACTTATATGACAAGCATATGGTATCTTCTTCAAGTATGTGTAAAAATAAAGAGGTACTCACTAGAAATAGTGGGGGAAAAATGAAAGTGAAACATCTCTTGTATAGGCAACATGTCACTCTTGAACATGACACTCATCTGCGTCTCGTGTCGGGTTTGTGATATCCTTACTTAGTCACTTGTCTTTCCGGGTTTGGATGAGTTATTTTGCCTCTCATCTAGCTATTCCACTTTGTCGTTATGACCCTTGGTCCTATGTTGAGTCTAATGCTAACACACTCCAGAGTCGTGTTGCCGATATGTTCAAGAGAAGTTCTATCTGCAGTCTATTACCCATACATTGTCTAATTCTTTGCTATATTCTTGGATATTACTCATTTCATTCCACTTTATTCCTTGTTTTGTGTCGATGATGGGGGACTCATTATGACCCTCCTTCGATGGGTCACTTCTTTTTGAATTAAGCTCATTATCCAGGAAGACAACTTAGAAACTCCCTTTCAGTACCTTAGAGCTTGCTTTCCTTAATGGCAAGTTCTTCACATCCAACGACAGATTTTCGTCATTGACCTTTGATCGAATGATTCCACGAGTGTTTGATTTCAACTTCATTTTCACATTCACGGATTGTATTGTCGTACCTTGAGGACCACTGTCATTAATGGTGGTTTTTCTCGTGCCTATTAATGGTCCACATCATTGGTCGGTAATCAGGTGGTTTTCTAGCATGTTCGACTGCAACACGTTCATTCACATGTTAGAATTTGTACTTTGATCGGGTTGGGATGGAGCACAAGACCTTGAGTTTTGTCTGATATAACTCAGGCTATGAGGAGTTATGTATTGTTCATGATTGTACACATGTTTCTTCTATACGTATGGTTGTGACCATACCGCGGAACTTTACATTTATGATGATCCTTATATATCAAATGGCTGCATCCATGCCTTGGATCTTAGATTACATATGACCCTTTTGTATTGGATGGTTGCACCTATGCCAAGGGCCCTTTCATATCGTCCGTACTATCTGGATGGTTGTGTCCATATTGTGGATTCATGTTTTGACATCAGATATGTATATGTATATGCATCCTTGATTTGCAGATCTCCTGACGATGTTTGTCCTCATCCTTGAAAAAGCTTGTAAAGCATCTCATCCATCGCTCCTCATTCTGCCTTACTGCTTTACGAGGCATCTGTTAAACAATATTTTTTCCCACCTCCTGTACTTCCCTGTGACATTCCCCAAAGTGCCTAAAACATGACCATTATATAGTATACTCATCCAGATATGTAGTTCAGATCCTCCCTAAGACATTGATTGGAAAATGTCGTGAGCTTCCCCTAAAGGAAATAGCTCTTAAACCCTAATTTGAGAATCATTGCTCTTATGAGGCTAAAAACCGCGATGGTCGCCTATTGCACTATGCCAGACCCGCAATGATATCGTTCTATTTATTTGTATACACACGATGATCCAAAAAAGGCAATTTTCCCAAAGAGGATGAGAACATTCGTGATCTAGAAGCTTTTAGAGCGACGAGCTGGAGGTTGTTCGACGTAAATGAGGTCGAATTCTCCCAACTTGGCCTCTTGGTCTTATCCCAATGAGCTACCTCCTTGAGATAAGGGCCTAATCCTATCTTTGAAGAGATCTTAACTCCCTTTCCCAACCTATATATTCATCCTCTCCCATTCCCAAATGGTTAGAGGTTTGTTGGTCTGGTTGGTCTATGCCTATTTGCACCCTTATGCTAATATTGTGCCTATATGTTACTCATTTGGCTTGGGGAAGGAGTGCTTGGAGAGCTTATATTGGACTTGGATATTCATTCAAGGAGAGCCTATCAACGTCAAGGCTTGGTTGTATGATTGCCTTTATTTTCTATTAATATCCAACTGTTGGTTCATTTTCCCTAAATGTGTATGCTCATATATCATTTATTTTAACATTCCTTGATCAGTTATGTAGGTTGCTTTTGAATATGTTATTTGTATTTGCATGCCTTGTTGTGTTTTGATCTCTTGTGCAGGTGCATAAATGTTGAGAGCAACAAGAATGAGCCCATGACACAAGTGATTCAAGGTCTTCAACGAAGGAGATCGAGTTAGCATCAGAATGAGATAGGCCATTTTCTTCATCTCTTTTTTCAATTGTAACTTAGGAAAGTGTCTAGTAGATTGTCACTTCGGTTGCTAGAACTACTCATTGGGCAAGAGGGATCATATTTTTTCACAGAGAGGATTTACCTATACAACAATAAGCAGTGAGAATGGTGGGAAGATTTCAATCAGCTCCTAAGTAATTCCACATGTTGGCTGTGAAAAGAATTCTCAGATACTTGAAAGGAACTCCTCACTTTGGTCTTTGGTACCCCAAAAGCACAGATATTATAGTAACAACTTATACCAATGTTGATCGGGCTGGAAGCATGGATGATCGTAAAATCACCAGTGGAAATGAATTTTTTTGGGAGATTTCCTGGTAGCTTGGCTCAACAAAAAAAATCATCTATATCTCCCTCTATAGCTGAAGCCGAATATATAGATGCAACTGATTGTTGTACACAAATACTATGGATGAAGGAAGCTTTGAAGGATGTCAACATAGAAACTAAATAGCCAATCACCATCTATTGTGACAACACAAGTGCTATCAGTCTCAGTAAAAATCCAATGATGCACTCAAAGACCAAACATATACCAATCAAGTATCATTTTCTCCGTGAACTGGTGGCTGAACAAAACATCTAGTTAGAATATATCAATACTAAGGAACAAATTGTAGATATTTTCACCAAACCTCTTCCTAGAGAAGCATTTGAAGAGTAAACCGATTCTTAACATGTCGCATGACAGGGGGAGCAGTTTGACAGGGAGAGTCCTTGTGATCTCATTTTCCATTAATGTCAAAGGGGGAGAGAAGAAGAATATTTCCATCAATGACAAAGGGGGAGATTTTTGATCTAGATTGTCATTGATGTCAATATGGCAATATTCTGGGATACTAAATGATGATATGAAGCCAAGGAGAAGCAGAACATATCCATGAAGTAACAGGAGCAAGAAGCCAAGGAGGAAATCCATCAGGGAAGCCATTGGAAGTCATATCGGAGCAAGAGAAACATATCAAGAATCAAAGAGTAGCTATTGGAAGTCATAGGAGTGACAAGCTAAGAAAAATCATATGCCTAAGAATAAGAGCCATATCGGAGGAACTAAGGAGAAATATAGGAGGAAGGAATAAACTGTGGAAACCCTTTACAAGTTCATAGCATATGGAATAAAACAAACCAGAGGAGTTAACATATCGACATATATAATATCGGCGGGTTTTATTATGTGTCATCGCTCGAAATCCCTGTAGAAATTTCACCTGTAGATCAAACTGGTAATGCAATGTACTAAAGTAAAACACATGATCTACTTCTACAAAACATTAAGCGGAAGAAAAATAGATTTCATGAGCAACATCAACCATAAACACATATAACTGATCAAGATAAATAATCACACATAACACAGATATATCACTGGGGAAATCACCAGCATAAAACCCCCAACATTGTATTATCAATCAAGTGGAAACCCTCTTCTGTTTACAAAAAATATTAGCTCAAGAGCTATCCTGTACTTCCTACAATCAAAAGATGAAGATGATAGACTCACTATGCCTCAATATGTAGGCAATCATCCATCAATCCCCTATTTCCTTGCGAAATTTTGATTGGGGTCCAATTCATAACATATGAGCATTGGCCCTAAATCATACCTGCTGTCAACCATAGGTCCAACTACGCAATCCTTGAGGACAATAGTTCCTCATGCATGCAAGGAATATTCCATGGGAAGATCCAATCATCTGATAGTACATTGTCCCTCATCTAATCTCAACTGGGTCTCTGACAGAACTGACATGCAACAGTTATCCATGAGTGAATCCTCAGTTATCTAAAATAATAGTTG
>APFE030761526.1:10517-33457 GCA_000404065.3 Pinus taeda | reverse complement strand
ACTGCTATAAATAGGAAGGGACCCAGAAATGCCATTTTTAGAACTTTCTATTTTTAGCAGTTTCACCTCTCACCCAAGGTGGCCAATGACCTCACTGGCCAAACTGTTATTTTTAGACATGCTATTTTTAGACATTCTATTTTTAGCACATTCTAAATTTGGCATTTCTTGTTGCCCATTTTTCAACAATCCCAGATTGCGATATGAGCATTGCGGACCCAATGGTTATGTTACATCTGCCTTAATACAATATCACATTCGCCATATCGCAAGTATTTAAAGCCTTGTCATGATTGAAACAGTCGATTGCGATAAGGCTTGTGGACCTGACAGACTGTCGATTGTGATAAAGGTGTGGACCCAAAGATTCATTAAAAATAGCTTATTGAATATTGCATTTGCTCCATCGGTAGTAGGGGTATCAAAAATGTTACATCGTAAAGCCAAAGGGTTGCAATTGTGGGATTTTCATGAAGTTACGATTGCAAGATTCTTATAAAGTTGAGATTGTGATTGTATGGTGGACCCCGAACCGTCGATTGCGATAGTTTGGTGGACCCAACGGAGTTATCAAAATAGTTTAATGTAATATCGCATCCAGTAGGGGTAATCGAAAATCGGCTATGTTATGAGCACGACTTGTAAAAGACCTCTAAAAGTTGTGATTGCGATTGAGGTAATGACATGGATGTGGACCTCATGTGGGTACAACCTCTCCTATGAAATTTTCTGTAAATAAACAATTTTGTGAATTATTGGATGAATATTCATAAGTCGGCCTCTCCCTCCAATGAATTTGTCTCTTGGTTATTGGTGAGACTCGTATAAATACGGGTTAAAACACCTCCCCTCAATCATCGATCTCGACATCGGGCACAGAGTAGAATTGACAGTTCACAACTTGTGAACTCAAAGAAATAGAGAGAGTGTAAGGTTGAAGATAGAAACCGAAGGTCCAACATTGAAGAAGAAAGTCGAAGGTCCAGCAAAAGGAAGGAAGCCGAAGGTCGAGCAAGTCTATTGGTTGGGTTAATCTCTAAACTGGCTCATGAGAAGCAGTCACTCCTGAAGCAGTTATGTAGTGCAGAAAATGATCTATTACAAAGGTCACAAGGACAGGGAGCAATGTAATTCAATCAAAACATTTCTTGACAAAGAAAAACTATAGGGTCATAGCCCTCGGGATTGGTGCCTCAGACATGGAAGGATTTGTGTCCTTGGAGTTGTGCTCCTAAATCCAAGGTTGGTGCCTTTACTAGATAGGGTCGGATCCCTAGAGGTTGGAGCCTCATCAAAATCCAAGTTGGTGGTTGGAAAAATTCATCATATATTGTATTCAATATTTTTATATATTTTAATAAAATCATTTATTTGATTAAAATTGTAAAGAATCTAAACTGGTAATAATAACAATTGAAAAGAAATATTGGTTCACCCCCCTCTCAATATGTACTTTTTGTAACTTATAATTTGACGATCACGATATGTTTTAGACATGAAGTCATCTAACGGTTCATTCTCTCCTCAGTATTACTGACTCTTGATTTGTGGCTTAACACCTAATTGGTCCATGATCTCTATTTAAAGAGAATGGATGGTCATTTGTTAGGTGACAGTTGATGAGAGAATCTTATGTAAATTTTCTTTCTTTTACATTAATAAATTGTCTAAAGTGGTCGCGTTGGCTCAAGCCTTGGACTATTTCTCTCTTTGAGGGTTTTAACCACGTCAAGAATATTGGTGTACTGATCTATGATCTATTTGCGAGCGGTGTCCTTCAGTGTTCTATCTAAGGAACTTACCCTGTAAATTCGTATATGGTATCAGAGCTATTCGAGGGCCGCATCCATTGATGATCCAAATCCGAAGCCAGTACAACTTCATCCAACTATTATTTTCTAGATCTATTGTTTCTGGCTGCTTTCAAGCCAAGAGGATTTCTCTATTGTGTTAGGAGCATCAGTGCCAGTAAGTAACCCCTTTCATTTCACGCGAAAAGGTTTTCAGTAGCCCTAGTTACGTCATTTTTAAGATCTGGAGGTATACAATCTTTATTTGCAGTTATAGTTATTTATCTCTTTTTTTTTCGGTTTGTAGTCCTCAAGAAAAAAAATATTACCAGATATATACATTTCATTTTTGTGTATGCTCTTTGCCGGGCAACTATGTTGTTTTCTCCCGCGCCTTAGTGTGATCTCGGAAAATCAGAAACATTGAGGAAAAAATATCTAATTTTGCTAGGCCCCTATACTACTAGTGCAACCCCTTATTGTTATTAGTACAGCCCCCTTATTATATTGTTGTACCCATGTAGTCCCCACTATTGTTATTATTGTGCCCTTACATTATTATTGTTATGTCGGCTCTGATTATATTATGACTCCTTAGAATCCTATATATAGAAAGGAGGTCTTGTCATTTGTATCATCCACGAATTGTTCATTTATGTAATGTAAAGGAGGTTTCCCCCTCAAAGAGGCTGAATTCTAAGGCATTAATATATCTTTTCTATCTTTTTGTGAGCTAGTTTCATAACAAATTTCCAGCCAAATCTAATTTTAAGCTGTAAGGCCTGGATGCTTTTGCTTTTTCATTTGGTTTGTGTGGTTATTTTTTTCTTTTGTAGGAAAAAATGAGTTTTTCAAGTAAGCACATACCCCAAAGCTTCAGTGACTAAAAAAACAAAAAAACAAAAAACAAAAACCATTCGTCCTCCTTTCCGACAAATACTAGGATTTTAAACTGACTCAATTCGTCTAAAGTTACTTTATGAGAATAGAGGCCTTGGGTTCAAGTCTTTCTTTTTGTTGAGTTACTTTTTCAAAAAGAACATGTAACTTATGTTTTAAAGATACTTTACGTAAAAATGTTCTCACCTATTATAAAAAGTGAGTCACTTATAATTCTAAAGTCACTTTATCTTTTATTTAAGTTATAATTTAGTGGATAGCTCATAAAGTACCATTGTAAAAGTGACTTTCACTTATTTACAGAAGTGGGTCACATAAATTAATATTTTTTTGAAAGTGAGCTAATTAGATTAAGTTTGGAAACGGGGATTTTTTTTTTAAATATAACATTATCATCCACTTCCAAACATTCACGTGGTTCGTTGGCATCTTCAACAACTTTTATTCAAAAAATCATAACTTCTTCATCCGAAAGTCGTTTTCAGAGCCATTTTTTTAATTGGCCTAATTTTTCGAGATGTTTACATTTGAACACTTTGTTTCATCACATAAAGCGTCATTTTATTTTAAAATGGAAAGTTCATGCCAAGTTATTCTTGAGAACACCAACTACTTCCAATGGATATTCTACATTGTGGATTTTTTTGAAGTAAAGGTCTTTATAGAATAGCCTCAGGCCAAGAGTCTAAACCTCAAGACGAAGATAAGAAAGTCAAATGGGAAAATAAGCAAGATCAAGCATGTGGGTGTATAGGGATGTTTATTTCTCCAGGCCTTAGATTCCATACCATAGAAATTGATACCCTCGATGAACGAATGAAAAAACTCAATAAATTTTTTGGAATTAAAAATGAAATTACAGCCCATTAACTCGAAGATGAGTTGCTTACATTGGACCCCAATAATGTTTCTTCCATTGAAGATTTTTTGTCCAAGTTCAATGCCCTTAGACTTCTCTTCGAAGGTGTCAAGGTTAAGAAAGAAGATGGTGGCCTTATCTATTCCATTCTTACTAAGTTAGGACCAACCTACTCTGCATTTTTGTCTACCTTCCATTCTATTAGAGAAGCCTTTGTTCTCAAGGTTAAGACTACAAGTCCCCCTCTTTTGATGCATTTTGTGATTCTTTAATAAGAGAGCAAAAAAAACTCTTACATATTGGTCTTCTTAATACTGAAAACTCTTCTAAGAAAGCCTTAGCAACCCAACAGCAACCAAGTTCAAAGAATCTTAAGAAGAAGAATCCTAAAAAGAATGGTCCTAAACCAAACAAGAGTCCTAAGCAATTTCAGTCTCACAATGAAAATCAACTCAACAAAATGATAATGCAACTAAAAAAAAAGGAAAGAAGACTACTAGAAATTGCAACTTTTGTAATCATAATGGCCACTTAGAATCCAAATGCTTTAAGAAGATGGAAGCCTTGGAAGCAACAATGAAGAAGCATAACATCCATTTGGAGCACTCTTCAACTTCAACTTCATCTTTGGGAATAACACTTTCTGCACGTGGTTGTCAAGCATCTCGGTCTGGTTATGCACTAAATGTATCTTCTTATTCTCATTCTCATGAGTGGCTCATTGATTCTGGAGCTTCTTATCACATGGCCAAAAACAAAGCCATGTTTTCTTCTTTAAATTATTGTAACAGCAAAAATATATATGTTGGTGATGATAGATCTCTTAGTGTTGTAGGGACTGGAATTGTTCATCTAGACAATGGTCAATTTAATGATGTATTATGTGTTCATACCTTATCCTACAACCTTCTATCTATATATCAGATAACTCATTTAGGTGAAGGTAAAATTGTTGAATTTATAACTCATGATGTTGTAATTAAGGACCTAAGAGATCTTAGACAAATTTTAGCTACTGGCATTCTTGATGATTCTACAATTTTGTATAAGTTTAACAAATTTGGGTCATCAACTCTTCCCCCGGTATTTGTTGCTCATAATGTTGAAGTGAGCAAACTTTCGGCATGAGCGATTTGGTCACTCCCTTAAAAATATATGTAAAGAAAATATGGTGGTAGGTCTTCCTATGGTATCTTGCGGAGATGGTGTTTATTCCGGATGTGTTACAAGAAACATCATCGGGATAGTTTTGAAAAATGTGCCTCTTGGAATGCCTCAACCCCTTTACAAATTGTGCATAGTGATTTATGTGGTCTACTTCTAGTTGTTTCATTCTATGGCTACAAGTATTTCTTAACATTCATTGATGATTTCTCTAGACGCACTTGGGTATACTTCTTAAAACTAAAGAGTGAATTCTTTATCATGTTCTTGACCTTGAAGACCTTTGTTGAGAAATAATCTGGACATCAAATTATTAATCTAAGATCTAATAATGGCGGAGAATATTTTAATAACAAATTCATCAACTTTTGCACTGCACATGGAATTCAATTGCAATATATTGTTCCATATACTCCACAGCAAAATGGTGTAGTTGAAAGGAAGAATCACACCTTAAAAGAAATGGCTAATTGTATGCTTCAATCTAAAGGACTTAGTCTTATTTTTTGGGAAGAAGCAATTAAATGTGCAAATTACATAGTAAATCACACTCTTATTAAGGTTTTAAAGAATATCACTCTAGAAGAAGCACGGAGCTCAATTAAACTAGATGTAAGTCACTTTCGTGTTTTTGGAAGTGAAGCATGGGCCCATATTTCATATGAGAAACATAAAGCCTTAGAACCTAAGAGTGAAATGTATTTTTGTTGGATATTCTGAAGATGTCAAAGGATATAGACGTCTTCAACCTAAATCCAAAAATGTTTCATTAGAAGAGATGTAAAATTTGTTGAAAATATATCAGCCTAAGAGCCTAGTTTGGTGGATGTGCCACCTCTCTCTATCCCTTCTACTTCTAAAAATATTCCTTCTTCAGATGATGAAAGCGAGGATGACTATCCTCCCCACCTTCTCGGGGTCCTCCTTCAACTCCTCAGCTTCCAAAATGGGTATGCGCTACTCAGGATGTAGCAGGGCATCTTGCAAATGATCCTACAAATCAACGTTGTACATGTTCTCTGTTTGATAGAGCTTCTTCTTTATTGGCTCAAGATTCAAAGAATTATGATCCTGACACCTTTGCAAAAGCTTCAGGCCATCTAGATTGGGACACAACTATGAATGAAGAATTCTGTTCATTATTGGTAAATGATACATGCGACCTTGTTCCTCTTCCAAACGAACAAAAACTTTTTAGATGCAAATGGGTTTACAGAACCAAGTTTTGACCAAATGAAAAAGTTGATAAACATAAAGCTCATCTTGTTGCTAAGGTTTTTTCACAGGTTGAAGGCATTGACTATACTAAAACCTTCTCCATTGTTTCCAAAATAAACTCTATCCGCCTTGTTCTTTCCCTTGCTATCTCCTTCAAATGGGAAGTCCATCAAATGGATGTTAAATCTGCCTTCTTGCATGGGGACTTGCATGAAGAAATCTATATGGAAAAACCTCCTATATTTTTACAAAAACACTCTAACCTTGTATGTCAGCTTAAGAGATCCCTTTATGTTCTCAAGCAAGCCCCTCAGGCTTGGTATGCCAAAATGGATAGCTTTCTTTTAGATACTAGATTTTCTAGGTGTCATTCTGACAATATTGTCTACACCAAGAAAGTGGGTAAGTATCTTATCATTCTTGTTCTTTATGTTGATGATCTTATCCTTATTGGTAGTGATCCCAACCTTATAAACCATGTGAAGTCCAACCTTAAAAAGCACTTTGAGATGACAAACTTAGGACACTTGCATTATTTTCTTGGTCTTCAAGTCTTGCAATCCAAAGAAGGTATTTCCATTTCCCAATCCAAGTATGCCTATGATCTTCTACGCCACTTTCACATGGAAGACTGTAAGCCAACCCCTTCTCCCTTTTATTCTGGAGCCAAATGTTCAGTCACTTGTACTTCCCCTGAAGTTGATGCAACCTTATACCATGATCTTGTTGGAAAAATTTTGTATCTGACCCATACCCATCTTGACCTTCCTTTGTTGTTGGTCTTGTTGCTCGGTTTATGAAAAACCCACATCAAAGTCATTGGAAAGTAGCTAAAATAATACTTTTTTATGTTTGAGGTACAGTTCATTTCGGGATTCATTACCGTGCAAAAGCATCTCCTCTTTTGGTTCGTTTCACTAATTCTAATTGGGTTGGTGACCCTGTTGATCGGAAGTCTATTTTAGGTTATGTCTTCACTCTTGGTTCTAGACCTATTACATGGGCTCGCAAGAAACAAAATGCCATTTCTCTTTCTTCAGCAGAAGTGGGGTATCTTGGCATTGTTGAAGCTAGTAAGGAAGCCCTGTGGGTTCATTAGATCCTGTCAGACGTTGGTTTTCAGCAGCAGCATCTGACTACACTTTGGTGTGATAATCAAAGTGTCATTCAACTATGCAAAGATCTAGTCCAACATCAGTGCAGCAAACACATTGAACTACTCATGAACTTCATCAAAAAGATCATTTAGTACCATGTTCTAGAAGTGCAATATTGTCCAACTAATGATCAAGTTGCAGGCATCTTTACAAAGGCTCTCACAAAGCTGAAGTTTACTAAACTTAGATTTATGGTTGGAGTTTAGGAAGTTGTCACTAAGGGGGGATAGGCTCTAATGCCTCCTTCCTTCTCCTATTGTGTCATCTTTGTACATCCTTCAATCCTATCCCAAGTTGTTCTTAACGGGGGATGTTAGGATATTCCGATACATAGGAAATAATTAGGTACAACATGGTCTAGTGTATAGTTAGGTAAAATGTGTTTATTTAGTATGTATTTTTTGTAACTTACAATCTAACAGTCACGATATGTTCTAGACATGAAGTGATCTGAAAGTTCATTCTCTCCTCAGTATTACCAACACTTGATCCATGGCTTAACACCTGATTGGTCCATGATCTCTATTTAAAGAGAGTGGAGGGTCATTAGTTAGGGGATCGTTCATGAGAGAGGCTTATGTAAATTTTCTGAGAGGCTTATGTAAATTTTCTTTCTTTTACATTAATAAATTGCCTGAAGTGGCCACATTGGCTCAGGTCATGGACTGTTTCCTGTTTTGATGGTTTTAACCACGTTAAGAATACTAGTGTACTAATCTGTGATCTATTTGTGAGCAATGTCCTATGATGTTCTATAGAAGGATGTTTTCCAAGTAGGTTAGATCAACAAGATTCAATCACGCATTAGCTAACTATCAACTACACCTTTGATCCTTAGTTCCAACCCCGCAACTGTTGTAGAAACCATAAATCTGGTACAAGATAATCCTTCAAAATTTCCTCCTTTGAGTGAGACAAATATTTTCAAGATTAATGAGGTCAAAACAAAATATAATCTCTTAGAAAATTGCCATACTGCAACTCATTCCTCTGCAATTTAGACCTACAACTTCAACTTCCCTTGTAGTTGCAGAAACCCTACTTCTTCAAACAAACCCTTCTTTGTGTCCACAAAATGATCCTTCAATTTCCTTATTGTTCACCTTAGCTCTGATACCATGTTAGAAAATGCAATATGACAACTTATTAATTCAGATTTTCCTTGTTCCTTGATACTTGCTTGTGAACTTATTTATCTTCTTATGTTTCTTTATTAGACATTTTCACCAAAAAAATATCAAATATCAAAATAGAAATAAAAATGGACACACATATTAGGCTTCAAGCCAAGGAAAAACCCCTCTAAGGAGAAAACCCAAAAAATCTCTTCTCTTCTTATAGAAGTTGCTTCAAATGAGACAACAAAGACCTAAACCCTAGACCAAGTCCTCCTTCCAACACCAAGTCAACCCTCCAAAGAGACCTTCCAGCTAGGTCAAGGTCAAACCAAGTTAACTAGAGACAAGCTCTTCTTGTACTGCACCAATCTTAGAATTTTAGCCCCCTACAATAGAATTTAAGCCCCCCCACAACAGAATTTTGCCCCCCCTACAACTGAAATTTGGTTGCCCCTGTAACAAAATTTCATACCTACAGTTACTGCAAAAATTTAAGCCCTTATGAATGCTCTAGAAAATCACACTGTGAGAGAGGATGCCCATAAACTTGACTTCTTTCCTTTGTTAGGGTTTTCTCCTTGTTTTCCTTGACTTTCACTCTTTTTTCTTTGTCCTTCTATTGCAGATCAAAATTGTGAGAGATGTGTCTCAAATGAGGTCGAAATGCTTCTATTTATACTCTTTTATGTGGGTCGAATACCCCTTTTTAGGACAACTTGTCTATACCAGGGCTGACTTGTGCTAGGAGGCTTCCAGGACTTTCTAGACTCAAAAATAAATTCTTTTACAAGGTACATATTTGCCATAAGGGTCTTATAAATATGATGTTGACTCTCTTGACTCATGAAAATAAATCTTATGACCTAATAAACCCTAGAAGCATGAATAACATGCTTTTACCTAGAAGACCATCAATAAAGAGCATGGAACCCATGCTTTAAAATATTTTTCTTTCCTTCTTTGGTTTGTTACATAAGATACATATTGAAATGAGTACAATAACAATTATGAAGACTGAAACTAGTTACATTTCCAACAATAGCTTCATAGATAGTTCTTAGAATACCATGATGTATTTATGGACTAATGCTTCAATATATGGGTGTTGAGAAGGCATTGTTTTTTGTGTTATTATCTCCATTTCATGGCATTATGCGATGTAGAATGGTGCCTCTTACTTAATTAGCTTTGACATTTGCTGAGAAGATATAATTTGAGTTGGTGGTGGCTGGAATCTTGACAATTTATATTTTCTTCCTTTTGACTTGAACTTGATAAATTGTTTTAGGTGATTTGTGCAGTAGGTTCCCAAAGTTTGTATCCACTGTATTCTCAAAATAACTCTACTCCTCCAAGAGGTATGATGTAGAATGAAAATTCTAATTCATATTCTTGTAATTGTAGCTTTACCTTGTGATATTTTTCAACTCCATTGATTCATTTATCATCTGCGACCATCATTGTTATGTCTATTGCTGGAAATACATATAAGTTTAATCTTTTTGCAACATTTACATCTACAAAATTAGGGGTACTTGTTGTATCTATGAGTACGGTGGATTTTTCATTTTTTATGTGTCCTCATAGTTTTAGTGTCTAGGGTTGCGCTAATCCTATTATGGAGCCAAGTGATATCTTGGGCATGTCTTCGAAAATATTTTGTATATGGAATATTATTTTCTTCCTCATACTCTACTTTTGATTCAATTTCGGATGTGTTAGATTAGACCTAAACCTCACATGTATATATTTTTTTCTATTGTATTTGTGCGTATATGTCCAATTGTCTCCACATTAGTTGCATTTGTTGATCCTTTTCTTATTGGATCCCTGATGTTGATTATCTTCTTATCTTAAAGGAGGAGGTATGTACTTATTAGACTTTCTTGTTCAGTACTACTTTGATTTTTCATTTGAGTACCTGCTTAATTTATCTAGACATGTGAAGGATGGTTTGTTGAATTTGTTTTTTTGTTCAATCAATTTAAATTGTGGTGTGCTTGACATCTTCAATTATTTTAAGTTTCCATAGTTTTATTTCACTATAGATATAATCCATCAACCCAAAAATGTACATTTTTAGCAATTTGTTTATTTGTGAATCCATTTTCTCTAGTTGCCAAAACTTCCCATTCATGTGTATAGTTGTTTACATTCCACTTGTGTTTGAGATGTACAAATTTATTATACAAATCATCATCTTCTTCGTCATGAAACCTTTCTAATAACATTATCGTGAAACTTTGCCAATGAAAGGAATGAACATCACATTTTTTTGTCCACCATAGGAAACAACCGTAAGCTTCACCTTCAAAATTGTTGGAAGTGATCATTATCTTTTCTCTTTCACCTGGGGGGGGGGGGGTTTCAATTCAAAAATCCCTTCTATTTTGTTGACATAGAGGAATGGTCCTCTATGATCTTTATTGTCATACTTTGGTAATTCATTATTAATTCATTGGTGACTTTTGTCTGGGATTCTAATGTGATATTGAATCCCTAAAAATATTATTTTAGCTTTTTCTTGATGGTCTTGTTCACTTGTGTTTTCTGGACTAGATATCGACCTTTGATAGATTAAAGGTTGTGCTATAAATGCATCTACCTTCTCAATTAGTTGATTAATTTATGCGTTGTGGTAGTTAAGTGTCTTAGTGGTTTCGTCCTTGCCATCATTCCTCATTCTTAGCAAATATTTCCTTTGATCTCCAGAATGTGCAAGATGATTGTTAATTTTGTTTTCATATTTTCCATGTTGTTGAGACGATATCACACACTATTGATTTTGTCTCTATATCAATTTATGTCAGCTTGTAACTCGTCATTGTTGACCATTTTGAGTTTGGTTTTATTATTCTTAGCATAATCCTTTTTTTTTAAATTAATTAATATATATTATATTATATTATTATATATATATATATTTATATATATATATATATATATTATATTTGTTAAATTCATAATATAATATAATTATAATTATTAATAGATTTAGTATTTAATAAATTAAATATATTGTTACTATAACTCTAATAACTAAATAATTAAATGGATATAAATATAACTAACTTAAAAAAAACTAATATTTAGTCCTAACATACCCTCTAATTATGGTGTCAACAAGGGACAAGGTGACGTCAGGGGACGCAATTACATTGGTGGAGGAGCATTGTGATAGTTGGAAGAAACAACATGATGATTGGCCAAGATACAAGAAGGAAACAATGGGATAACAGTTAAACACAACAACGAGAAACATGACTATGGACTACACAACATAGGTAGGGACAACAAATCGGAGACGTGACACAACTAGGATGGAACAACAAAACAAGACGTAGAGAATGCTAGGGGACACGATAGTAGACAGTGAAGGAATACAAGACACAAGCAAAACAGAAGAAAAGCATTACGTAGAATAGATAATACACATGTTGAACAAATGAAACTAGAAAAGGATGCAAAATGTAAGTCTGATACCACTATAGCATAAAAATAATTGATATGCACTGTATATTGAAAATATGTATTATTAATGAATGAATTATTTGCATTACAAGAAGGGATCCTTGATATAAATAACTAGTCGAGGGTGTCATATGAAGAGACATGATGTCTCCTAACTATAAATTAATTATTAATTATGTCTATAAGATCCCTCGAGCCATTAAAGACACAAACTAGCTTGTCTTTGTCACGTACAATTTTGATGTGTGCTCTTTTTAGTTCATATACAAAAGATTTCCAAGGTATATCAACATCCCAAATGATCCAAACTTATACAGGAATGCAACAAAATATAGATATTAACATAAATACACAGGTGCAACATAAATAAAACTTATTTCATTAATATCAAAGAACTAAAATATGCTCACATACAAAATAGAAATAAACTAGCTCGGGTGATGGTAGCTTATCTATGAGAAGAGATGTGGCAGCTACATGCCTCTAAAATGTGTTACAATGAAGCTCAAGGGCCTTTTATTATTGAACAACAAAGGGAAAGCCTAAACAACCAAAACCCTAACCCCAGGAGGTGGAACACCAAGAGTTTGTAGGCCCCGTTAGGGTTAGTTGGGCAATTAACTTCCTAGGATCGTAACTTGGTCATATGATCTCCATTTGGCGCGTATGATACGTCATTGGAAACATATCTCCGAGTACTTCAATATTTGTGGCAAGCCCCTACCTATGGCTATGGGCCTGCTGCAGACCTCAAAAAAATCCATTTATGGGGTTAAAACAACTCTGAAATTTCAGGACCCAAACCTGCTAAAAATAGTAAATGCTGCTAAATCAAGGATACTGAGGAAACCACCTAGAGGTATATGTGGAATAGGCGGGTGGCAACCAATATCCACCTGGATCAATCCTCCCCCTGTAGGAAGAAATTGTCCCCATTGTGTGCAGAGCCTCCATGTGGTGAGGAAATTTCTATTAAACCTAGTCCTTGGTGAACCACTTGCCTTGGTGAAGGAGTTGGCCTGCTTCAAAAACTTGATATAGTTAGATCCTCTGCTGGAGAGTGTTCTTAATTTGTGTGTTCATGATCTTGTTAGTTTTGGTCTGTTCAATGAAGCTTGGGTTGAGCTCCGTTGGTGTCAATTGCTCAACAATGTCAGATGTGTCTAGCAATGGGGAAAATTATGGTCACAACCTGTCCACATTGAATATTAGGTGCAGGCCAAGGAACGATGTAATTATGAGCTCAAAGGAATTGTCCCATATAGCCTTGGTGATGGTGCACGACCCATATAAGGGCAAACCCCATATCAAAGTGGGCGAAGCTTGTGAAGGGGCCCAGCAAGGCACTCCTACAAATGTAACCAAACTTTGTCACCCACTTGGAACTTGTTTGGCACCTGATGCTAATCATGATGCTTCTTGTACTTAGCATTGACTTTGTCCAATATGTCATGGACCTATTGGCGAATGTGCTAAATAGTGGTTGGAATACCAACCCCACCTAAAATGGGTTGTGTCTAGTTGATGTATGGAGAGTTGTGTTGTATCTGTGTTAGACATAGGGGAGGATTTCACCCCATGTGCTTGGATGATTCTAGTTGCGTATGCGCAAAATATGCATGATCATCATGTTAACAACCTTTGTTTGGCCATTAGTTTGTGGGTGGAAGGTTGTGTACTTAGTGAGCTATGTATCTAGCATCGACCAGAGATAATGGACTATGGGATCCCAAAGTTTACCCACAATCATTCAAATAAGAGCTTAGCAATGGCTTCTGCTATGATAGTCTTCTTTCAGGCCACCAGAATGGCCATCTTAGAGAATTTGTTGACAACCACAAAAACACAGTCATTTCCATGCTTAGTAGAAGAAAGCACTGACTAGGAGTATTAAGAGGAGTCTATAGGCCTTACTTCTTGATTTTCAGTTTGGAAATGGTGTAGATAGTGCATGATCTGATGTACTTCCTAGCATCCTCTCGAAGGTTCAGCCAATAAAAATACTTCTACAAGATAGCCATTGTTTTCTCTACTTCAAAATGTTCAGCAAATCGTTTGTATTACGCCTCCCAAATCATCTTGGCACACTCACTTCAAGGAACACATCGGTGTCCCAGGTGGCATAACAATGTTCCCTGGAGGTGAAAGTCTGGAACTTGCTTTCCTTCTAGGAGAATCTGGTATGTGTGGTCGAATTCTGGATTGCTCTCGTAAAGATGTGGCCACCTCGAAATATCGTGTCCACGAGAGTCGAGTACAATGGTCATCACCATAACCAATGGTCGGCTGAGACAATATGAAACATTATTGGTGTTTTCCTTCTTGTAATTAATGTTCAAATGTAACTATTGCATATATGTGGACCATTTCTAATGGAAATCGTTCTGCAACTTTCCTTGTGTCGTATGAACTGTAGGAGTCTATATGTGTGGATGATCGTTTCCTTCCCCAAAACATAATGCTTCCATTATCGATGAGACTGCACAATGGAATACATCTCTTTTTCATAAGTGGGATACTTTCAAAATGTATTTGAAAGTGTCTCATTGTGATATGCCACTAGATGCCCCTACTAGGTAAGAAATACACCAATAACATAGTTAGAGGCGTCTGTCTCAATTTTAAATGGTTGTTGTAAGTATGGCAATGTGAGCAGTGGTGCACAACAGAAGAAATTCTTCAACTCTACAAATGCCTTCTATTGGGATTCATACCAAAATAACTTTGCTTTCACTCTACCCTTGGTGACTTGACTCAAAGGCCAAGTGATATGAGAGAATCCCAACACAAACCTACAATAGAAATTGGCAAGACCTAGAAATCTGTTGAGCTTTATTAGAGTGGTTGGGGTTGGCCAATTTCAAATATATGGTATCTTGGTTGGGTCCACATGCACACCCCACTCATCAATTATGTATTCCTGATATTGAACCTAGGTCATACCAAAAGCGCATTTTTCTGAATTGACTCACAATTTGTGTTATTACAAGGTTTGGAGGACCCATCAGATATGGTGTATGTTCTTTTCTCAACTCCGGCAAAAGATCAAGATGTTGTCTAGGTACACTACCACGAACAAGTTGGTGAAAGGTCACAAGATGGCGTCCATCAGCCACATGAAGGTTGCAGGGGAATTCATTAACCCGAAAGGAATGACCAGTCATTCGAAAAGGCCCTCCTTAGATTTGAAGGCGATCTTCCACAAATCAGAGGGTTCAATTGGTACTTGGTAATAACCAGACTTCAAGTCAATATTTCTTATATATTTGGCACCCTTGAGTTGGTCCATAAGGTCATCAATCAGTGGGATTGGATAACTATTTTGGAAAATCATATTATTCAGCACCCGATAGTCAATACAGAGCCTCCAGGTTCCATACTTCTTCTATAAAAATACAATCGAGCCCCCATAGGGTGATGAACTTGGTCTAATGTTCCCTTTCTAAATCAACTCCTAAATCTGCATCCTAATCTTGTCTTTCTCCAGAACAAGGCGTTAGTAGATTGGTCCATTGGGTAGCAACGCAACCAAGGTCAGAATAATGGAGTACTTGACTTGACATTGTAGGGGTACCCTTGTGGGCGAGGTGAATATTTCCCTATATTCCTCCATGACCTTGTCCATATGTTATTTCCATGTGGAGGAGCCTTGTCTAGAGGCCCTAGAGGTGGCCACGATCTTCTTCTTTCCCTGAGGGTCAATCATAAGGAAGAAAAATTTCCCAGTCTAGGAAATGATCTTAGTGCATTGCTTTGCAGGGATCAAAGATATGGCGATATACGGTGCTACCTCCGGTATCCTGTATAACTTATTGCCTAAATTAACAATAATAGTGTGAGGCCTAAAATCATACACAATATGACACTTCTACAATTATGGTTGGCCCAATAATACATCCCAAACTTCAAGAGGAGCAACATCACACAGTACCTCATCTATGAAGGGCTTGATGTTGTAGTGAAGGCTACACTATTGGCTGACGTGAATATATCGTCCTTGGTGAAGTGACCCGATGGTGTACGACTATGTCACACGTTCATCGAACTTTAACCTTGAGGTTTGAATTTTGGTGAACCTTAAAATTTTTTGAGGTCAACGAACCTCATCGAACCTCATAGTCATTGACCAAGTCCATAGATCAAAACTCATAACTTCATGTCACAACTCAAGCTTTTAATTTATCCCTACAGTTTCCATGTCCATGATAGCATTTTTTATGTTTACTGATGTTGATTTCTTACTATTTTATCCATGAACCTAATGACCAACCTCATAAAAAAAATTGAACTCAAACCGAACCTAATCATTTCTGAATCCGAACTCAAACCCAAACCATGTGACATTGGTGTACGATTGCAGGTGTGGTGTGGTCAGTAGGCCTAACCGCTTCACAACCTTTACTGAAATGAGGTTCTTTTGGCTTTCGCTTTTGATAGTGAACCGGAACAAAGAACCATTCACCCACATCTATGAGTGGAAGAGGTGCTCTCCATCCTCTGGACCTTTGGGATCAATCTTCTATATCTTGGTGGTGGCAATGATGGCACTAGGCTCCGCATCAATAATCTGCTTCCCTATCTAATTGCCCTTGTCAGGTTTTGACTCATAGTCAGAACATGCATCTGATTTAGAAGCCTTCAACTCAGGCACCAATGACTACTTAGCTTGACGCTCACTTGTGTTGTGAGTGGGTCTCTTATGGAACTCACACCATTTTCCCATGTCCTTCTTTGTCTTCATGGTGTTATTCTTTGATGCGGCTTTGACAGGTTGTCCTAGGCCACCCCTCCTTGGCTTTGTCCTCTGTTCTACAGTTTATGGGTTCCTTTCCCTTGCTTCAGATTCATAGATCCAAAGTCTCTCTTCTTCTGTTTAAATTTATGCTCAATCTTGACAGCATATCGATAGGCAGTGTCAAGTGAGGAGATGTCCAGGAACTACATCTCGTCCTGTATGTACTTGTGTAGACAGTCGCAGTACTTGAATACAAAATTCTTCTCATAATCCTTGATACCCAACTTCATGCGAAGGGTATGAAAAGTATTTGTGAACTTTGACACGTCTTGGTCCCTTTCTTACCGTAATGTGGTCCACTTTATGTATTATCTTCGTAGCTCCTAATAGGGTAATATTTCTCCTTGATGGCATATCAGAAAGAATTCCAAGTGGGTATGACTGAAAATAGTGAGGGTTCCCTCTCATTCCTCTTCTCATAGTAGGTTTCCCACCATTCCTTGACGTGGGGGGTGACTTTAAGGAGTGAAAAAGTAATCTTTTCTCTATTGGAAAAATCATGAACCAAAAAATATCCTTCTAACAGATTTAACCATTTATCTATGTCATCCACATCTATCTGGCATTTAAATATGGGGATGTCAAAGTTGACTTATATCTTAAAGGGAGTGGTGCCTCCAAAGTGGTTGTCGGATGAAGATGTGTCGCCTGTTGGTACTCGCCGAAGGATCTAGGAAAAGTTGTCCATCATCGTGTTCCTTTGTCGCTCAAGGGCTTCTTCGAGCAATATTTTGAAAGGATATCCTACTCTTCTCCATGGGAGGTCATCGGGGTTTGCAAGGTTGGTCTTACAAAGGTTCAACATGCTTGAGCCTTAACTCCTTATACCATGACCTCGTTGGGGACATGCAAAGAAAAATAGAGAAAGAGCATACCTCTTTGATACCATTGATCCAGACTTATACAAGAATGCAAAAAAATATAAATATAAACATAAACACAAAGTGGTAGTAGAAATAAAACTTCATTTCATTAATATCAAAGAACTAAAATATGCTTACATACATAATGGAAATAAACTAGCTAAGGCGATGGTAGCTTATCTTTCAGAAGAGATGTGGAGGCCACAAGCCTTTGAACTGTGTTACAATGAGGCTCAAGGGCCTTTTTATTATTGAAGAACAACGGGAAACCCTAACTCGAGGAGATGGAACACCAAAATTTTGTGGGCCCCGTTGGGATTAGTTGGGTAGCCAACTTCCTAGGGTCGTAACTTGGTCATATGATCTCTGTTTGGCATGTCCAATACCTCGTTGGAAATATATCTTCGAGTACTACAAGATTTGTGACAAGCCCCTACCTATGGTTATGAGTCTGTTGCAGAACTCAAAAAAAAAGCCGTTTAGGGGGTCAAAGTAGCTCCAGAAGTTCAGGACCCGAAAAACTGCTAAAAATAGTAAATGTTGCTATAATCAAAGAAACTAATGAAACTGCTTGGAGGCCTAGGTGGAATAGGTGGGTGACCAGCAATATCCACCTAGATCACTCAACCATTGAGCAATAAACCATCCCTGATTCCATAAGGTAGTAGCAAAATGATATCTAATGCTTGCAAAGGTAGCTCAAACTATCTATTGTAAAAAATGAACTATTTCCTTCTGAAAATAAATAAATAAAATTAATAAAATCATAACAAAATTTAAAAATAAAAAATTAAATAAACATTAAAAATTAAAAATAAAATAAAAAATTAAAAAATAAAATAAAAATCTACATCCCATTTCACCTTGGACACTTGATTGATATTTTATCTAGTACTTTGGCTAGCAAAACAAATTTGCATGTAATCTCATGTAATAAGAGGGATCGTAGTTCATTGGAGCATTGTCAAAGATTCAATTGATTCATGTCAAAATCAATGGTCTTTTACACCATTAAATTGATCATTCAATTGTACAAATTGAAGGATAAGAGCTAGTAAATTGCAAAAGGGAGGAGTTGTGAACCCTTTCAATGTCAATTGTGGAAATTGTTGTAAAGATCAACCTGAAATTGAAAAGGAAGGTCCATCTTCATGAAAATTTAATAATTGTAAAATGACAATTTTGGGTGTTAGATCTATACTACTTGACACCATAAGATTTTTAGTAGCAACAAGTGAACGTGACACACAAGAAAACAAACAAGTGAGTGAGATACAATTAAAAATTAAAAATGGGTAAAGGAGTAAAGTGTTTGTAAACATCAATCTACAAATCAAACAATTACATAACTCGTTACATAAATTGGAGAATTGGGTTGTTGATCTTCACAGGGAAATTAATCTAAAGAATAGATTTATTGAAGCACTCCAACTAAAATTAATAAAAAAATTGCATCAAATTAAGAACACAATTGATGTAACATGTGCGATAAATGACCACATACAAATGGTTGTTGAAACATGTGCTATAAATGACCTCATGCAAATGGTTGATGCTACTTGAGATATAGATGATCTAATGAAAATGGTTGATGTCAATTGTGATACATGTGACCTAATGGTTGATGCAAATGTAACAAAAACTATAGTTGACGATTCTTTAACTAGCTATGAGATGGAATCCTATAATGAATTGTTAAATGAATGTTTTGTTAAAAATGAACCACAAGCAAAAGCATAGAGTGATAGAAGAAACATAAAATATGAATTTGAAGTTACCAATAAAAATATTTAAAAAATAAATAAATAAATAAAATAATAAATAAATAAGTACAAAATGATCTTCTCAAGATGATTGTTAAACCTTGAGAAGAATTTCATTTCAACAAGAGTCGACATCGCATGGGATATGAAAAAGGTATCAACTTTCATATTCCATATTACTCCAAACCATTTTGATTTGTGAGTGCACGGTTTCTTTATGAAAAATTGAATTCTTTAGAATTAAATGCACATGAAAATTTGATATGCATGAGGTGTAAATAAATATAGGTCACCCCTTCACCATAATTATGTCAAAGACATATATTAAGGCAGAGATTTTTTAGAATACCGATCAATCATACCACTTTATTTTTGTGTTCACGCCCTTCCAACCCTCCTGAAAACTAATGTCTAAATCTAGTGGTTTAACAAAAATTTTCTAGCCGATTGTCCTTTGTGACTTATTTTGTGCGTCAATCTTCTATAAATCACCTCCACCTACCTCAACCAAGCCTCATTGTTATGTACCTATAATACTAGTGCAGCCCCGTTATTGTTATTGTTAGTGTAGCCCCATTATTGTTATTGTTGTGCCCCCTAGAAGCCCATTATTGTTATTGTTGTGCCCTTACATTATTATTGTTATGTAGGCTCTGATTATATTGTGACCCCTTAGAGTCCTATATATACAAAGGAGGTACAGTAATTTGTATCATCCAATAATTATTTATTTATGTAATGTAAATGAGGTTTCCCCCTCGAAGAGGATATTTTTTAAGTTTTTGATCTATCTATTTGTGAGTTGGTTTCATAACATTTGATTTCAGAGCTTTGGATTCTAGGGTTTTGATACTTCAAACAGGTCATCGTGGAATTTTCACTATAACTTTTATCATACGAAGCTTCAGAAGCTAAAGTTGCAACCATGTGAAGCCAAAATCTTGGTGAATTTCTTGTACAAATTTCAGATCTTGTCTTGCTATATTTTCAGAGATATGATCTGAGGAAGTTAAGGCTTTTGCAAGGTCCCTAATTCCATCTCAAACAAATTACCTAGGGAAAATCATCATAAATTTCTCTTTGATCATCGGATTTGAATTTCGTAATAAGTGATGGAAAGAGTATCCACTGTAGTTTTTTGGTTATCATTTTCGGGGTTGAAGGTCGAAACAGCGACACATGGCACTCCATACAAGTTTTCTTTACTAAACCACTCTATAATTGGGCCATCGTGGGAGATTGGGCATAAATCTTTCTTGAAGAATCCAATCTTGGTATGACTTGTTGGGTTGGAAAGAAGACTAAGAGGCATACTACAGGACAAAATTTCAGATCTTAGATATTCGCAATTACAGAGATACAACAACTTCAATATATATCTCCTAAAAAGCAAGAAAAATATGTGTATTTTTTTTAAATTTGCATAACTTTTGCTTGAAAAAGCAGTTTGAAGTGATTCAAAGGACATGGTGAAGCATCGATATCATTGGTTGATTTCAAAATTCCTTGAAACAAAAAAATGGACATACCTAGTAAGAAACAAAAAATCTCTTCTATGACACATGGAGAAGAGGAAGAAATGCAACATGATATATCATAATTACGAGACCAAGTGCAACAAATTTGGCTAGCACAAAGAGTAAACAAAAATGGAATGGAAGATAAGATGGATGGTTTGAAGAATGTTTTAAAAGTAGACATGGAAGGTTTTAAAAATTACATAGAAGCAAAAATCAAAGCCAACATGGAAGATTTTAAGAATGGTTTAATAACAGACATGGAAGGTTGACAAAGTTTCTACAAGAAATGCTTCCTAATGGTGAAAAGGTATTATATGAAACTCATGATGAGAACAAAATGAATGTTAATCATTATTTCATAGACTCTAATTTTGGATGAAGGTGCACCATATTCCAAAGATCGATATGGGGAAGTTTTATGGCAAGGATCTGGTAACATGGATACTATAGATGGAGCAATATTTTGATCTCCATAATGTGCAACACACACAAAAGGTACACATTGCATCTTTATATTTAGAATCCAATCAGTTTGTATGGTATCGATGGCTTTGTTCATAAAACTCTTGTCACTTGGTCAAATTTTATGGAGGAAATGATAGCACATTATGAGGATACAAAGAGAAACAACTTCTTTATCCAATTGATAAATCTCAAACAAAATGGTTCAATGGTGGAACACATTGAGGACTTCCAAATATTGAATATCAAGGTAAATGATATTCCAAAGGAGCATAGGATTGATTTCTTCATAGGGACTTTAAAGGATAACATCCAACATGAGGTTCACCTTCGGGAACCTGATACGTTGGAGAAGGCATTTAGGGTGGAAAGAAAAGTGGAAAGCAAATTTATGGCAATAAAGAAGTCTACCATTCACAACTATAAAGACGGAAGTGTTGTTGTTCCTAGCCTTCCACAACCTACAAGGTTTACACCACAACAATTGGACGAAAAAAGAGAAAAATGGCTTTGTTACAATTGTGATAGTAAATACACTAAAGGTCATAAGTGTGTTGAGAAGAAATTATGTTACATAGATTGTGAAAACGAGGAAGAAAATAATCAATAAACGTCAAAAGAAGAGGATATACACCAGGAACCAACCTTAGAGAAAGAAGAAATGAATCCGACCATATATTTTAATTCATTGGCAGGAATTACCACTCCTCAAACTATCAAGATAGAAGGACATATCAAGAAGAAAAAGGTAATATTGTTGATTGATTATGGTAGTACCCATAATTTTATTCATTGTAAGATAGCCACGGAATTGAATTGCATCCTATATCCAGCACTAGAGTGTCAAGTAATAGTTGCAAATGGAGAAACTATAAACTTCTCTGGAAAGTGTCATAATATCAAACTATCCATGGGGGAATATGTATTGAATATCCCAATGGGTAGTGTTGATGTTGTAATGGGAATCCGATGGTTACAATCTTTGGGGAAGATAGCTTTTAATTTTCAAGAACTTTTATTGAAATTATTTTGGGAAGGAAAGGAAATTTAACTAAGGGGTATCACAAGGGAACCATGAAACATCATCATCTCTAATAGCATGACAAATATTCTAAATAAATAACAATGAGACGTAATTGCACAATTATGCTCACTAGATGTTCAAACATAGAAATCATCTATTACTCCAGGTCTCCAAAAAGCCTTGGACAATCATTCTAAGGTATTTGAAACTCCCAAAGGTCTTCCACCTATTCGTGATCATTATCATGCCATTCATTTGATTCCAGGAAGTGTTCCTCCAAACATCAGGCCTTACCGATATCCCTATGCCCAAAATAGTAAAATTGAACGTATGGTTGAAAAAATGCTAGAGGTTGGTATAATTCCTAATTAAATTTCTTTCTCTGCTCCAGTATTATTGGTGCACAAGAAGGATGGATCATGGCGCATGTTTCTGAATTATAGGGAGCTCAACAAAATCACTATTAAAGATAAATGAATTGTTGGATGAATTACATGGAGCAATTTGTTTCACCAAGTTGGATCTTCATTCAGGATATCATCAAATTAGAATGAAGAATGAAGACATTCCAAAAACAACATTCATAACTCATGAGGGTCATTATGATTCTTTGTTCATGCCTTTTTTCCTTACTAATGCACCTTCAACATTTCAAGGTTTGATGAATTCCATTTTAAAACCCTTCCTTAGAAAATTTGTGTTAGTATTTTTTGATGATATACTACTCTATAGAGCCCATGGGGCTTTGGATTGATGGTGAATGGGTGCCTTGTTAAGGCACTCCTTGCGATAGGTCACCGGTTCAAATCCCCCGTGGGTACTTAGGTTAGTCTTAA
>APFE030761523.1:19565-48401 GCA_000404065.3 Pinus taeda | reverse complement strand
GACTGCTTTTGCATTTGTTTCATACTTCTTTTTCTCGTCTGCATCTGTAGGAGTAGTTGAAGGAAAAGCATAGCCTGTCTCTACGATATTCCAAACTTCTGTACCAAAAGATTGAAGATAGGCAGTAACTCTTACCTTCCAATAATTGAAGTTTGTCCCATCAAAAACCGGTGGCCTGATAGATGCTTCCCTCTCCTAGTTGCTCATGATGAAGGATCTTCCTTCAAGCGATCAAGCTTCTTTAGAAGGACCTGCTTTGATACCAATTGTTGAAAATAATACTAAGAGGGGGGGTGAATCAGTATTATCAGAATAATTATTCTTTTTCAAAACAACTGATATACACTACTTCAATTTAATAAACCTACGTATGTACGCGACTATGCAGAAGGAAACCCGCGTATACAGAACATGCTTTTACTTTACTTAATCTTTCTGATAATGATTGTTAGTCAGTGATGCAGAATCAAATAACAGTATCCAAAGATAGTAAAATAGAGCAGAAAGAAAATCAGACACAAGAACACAAGATATAAGGTGGAAACCCAATGTGGGTGAAAACCACCTGCTGCAATTCGTCTCTATCTTCCTTTTAAATTAGAAAACTTCTTTTACAATGTACTGGTGCAATCTTTTTACCAGTACACAGGCTGCAACCTGCAAAGAGCTACAACTCTCTCTCGTTCTCCAGTTTCTCCTGGAAGGAAGCAACAACCCCCTTTAACTTTTGCACTAGCCAAGATAATAGTACGTAGGTGCTGGCCTACAGAAGGCTACAACCTTCTCTTTCTTCCAGGGACCACTTTTCATCAATTTTCAAACTGGATCCATGAACATCAAACAATCATCAAGAATTAACCAATCTCCTTTTCACCAACTAGATCTGAAACAAGTAGATACTTCTCTGACAGCTGTACACAGAACACTGTACCAGAAACCACACAGTAAAAACAGAACCCAAAACACAACAGCAATAAGCAGAAACAGCTAGATCACAGCTTAATGCATATACGCATTTTCAACAGTCTGCAACTTGCGTGCATACGCATCTGCGTATGGAACAACCTGCGTATACGTGCGTTTACTTCCCTTAAACTGCGTGTATACGCGCCTTCGCTTTACTGAACCTGGGTACAGATCTATAAAGGACAACACACTCTTCCAGATATTCAATCACTAATTAGCCCATATTATAGATCAGATAAGCGCCACATCAAGCAGATTAAAATCATACAGAGATACTATCATTTAGGCTTAAAGATTATGACCCATGAATAGACCTTATCCTTCCTTTTGTGCTAAGGTTCCTCCTTCCTTCAGATCCAAATCTGCGTCACCATCCAATATACCAGCTCTAGCACTTTTTCAGATCTTCAATAATAATCCAGATGGTAATTTTTCACAAGATCTCCTTCCTCTTTTATAGTCCAAGGCCTTCCCCAATACCATGGTTCAAAACCATAACATTTCAATACCATGAACCCAAAACAATGGATCGACACAATTGACGAGACGCCATGGTTCAAAACATAGGTTCAAGTTCCAAGATCTAACTGCCATGGACCAAAAGAATGATCAGCAACATATACACACTTTTGTAAAGTATACCTCGCGTGTATACGTGCCTTCGTCTAGATGAAGCTGCGTATATGTCTTTTTCTACTTTCTGAGCGCCTGAACTGAGATCTGTTACCAAAGAAGGTTGCCATCAAGGACAACACCTGTGCCATAGCACCAAACCTGTGCCATAATGCCAACACTTTATACAAGTTCCCGGATGGCTTTGATGCCGAGATGGCATATCAATTAAGGGAAAGAGCCCCTCAAAGCCTCGCAGAAATGCAAGGCGCCGAAGTAAGCGTGGAAGCAAACCTAATCGCTAAAAGAAACAGAACCAGATCCGAGAGAAAAACCACTTTCAAAGAAGAACCCTCATCTTTTGAGCAGAAGCTCGATGCGGTCGTCAGTTCCATGAACAGGCTGGGAGATAGATTAGACAATGTGGAGAGGAAAAATTCGTGGGAAAGTCAACAGCCCAATGCCGCGAGGAACCCAAACTTCAGAAAGACCCAAAATTTGAATGTAGGAAGGGCCAGTCAGGATCACGACATTAGACCTCCTTTTCATGAAAACTATGTTGAGGCATCTACATTCGCTGATCCCATAGATGAGACCCTAATGAACCTGGTTGATTCAGAAAACGAACAACATTCCTTCCTCACGGAAGAAAACCGACCATACCTTAATTTAGAACAATTCCGCACCAAATCGGGCGAGTCCTTTGACTTTAAACAAGGTTATGATACTGCTATATACGAAGTTCATAAGCAATACAAACTAAGAACACGGACTGTCGATGTTTTTCCGCCTAGCAAAGCAAGAGATAGCAAAAAACCCAACAAAGCTAAAGCGAAGAGCACCAACAGTCAAACAACTGACAGCCATGGCCCAAATTCTCAACAAGTTATTGTGGAAGATGTAACAGATACACAGGGTTCTATGGAGCAGCCCTTGCCCACTCCCCATCCGGAAAAATATCTAAATAGCATTCTCAAAAATTTTCCCAGAACCAGACGGTCAGACACCGTGATACGGATGCTCCAAAAGGGAATACAGAGAGTACGCCTGAAAAAAAAAAGTTCACCACTTTCAATACCCGGAACTCAATGGAAAAACCATTCAGCCTAGAGACAAAAATTCGAAAACTTAAAATCTCCATTCCCCTCTCAGAACTGGCTAAGCATGACGTATATAGACAACAAATTCAAAAATCACTTCAGTTGCCAGAGGTTAGGGATGATGTAAACATTCTAGATGACACCCCTGAGCTACTGTTTGGGCTAGAGGTTGACGGAAAAACAACATACAGACCTGTTCCACCTTTCTATGTCAGCCTGCACATACACGATAAGATACTGCACAATGCTATGTTTGACTCAGGCGCCTCACATAACCTCATGCCCAAAGCTGTAATGGAAAAGTTGAATCTTGATGTCACCCGACCCTATAAAGATCTGTATTCGTTTGATTCAAGTCAGGTCAAATGTCTAGGCCTAATCAAAGATCTTTGCGTATCCCTAGTCCAGTTTCCCAACAAGACAATCTTAATGGACGTAGTGGTTGCAGACATCCCCACGAAGTATGGCATGCTGCTATCCAGATCATGGGGAGGAAAATTGCAAGGATCCCTTCAACTCGAGCTCTCTTACGCCACTATATCTGTCTTTGGGCAACCAAAGAGACTTTATAGGGAGACATTAATGAAGTATGTGGTAAGTAGTGAGGAGAAACCCCAAACTTTTCCAATATAATCAGTCCATTCTGATATGGATTCTTTTATTTTGTTTAATGATAATACAAGCCCTCCAACTCCTGACAAACCATTATCCCTAGAGCAAGAAACCAATGCCAATAAGAGATCAGTTGCCAATTCACATGAAATTGTCTCCACAGCTAGGGCAACCAGCACAGGACAAGAAGAAAATCCCGAAACAAAAGTCACCAGCTCATCCACTCCGCACTCCACGCGAATCCCCAATACACGCCTCAGACGAGAAGTCTCATGGTATTTAGAATTTGATGGTGCAATTAACAAGTTAGGAGCAGGGGTTGGAGTGTGGATTTACAATACTCACGAGAATCATGCACAAGGCCATGCCTATAGACTCAATTTTAGGTGTACAAAATGGCGGAGTATGAAGCCCTTCTCTTAGGCCTCAAGTTGCTCAAAACCCTGGGAGCTACCACAATTTCCATCCTGGGTGATTCAGACCTCATCATACAACAGATAAAGGGCAACTTCATCGCTAATGATAGTAGAATGAGAGCTTACAGAGCCGCTGCCAGCGAATTGCTTAGCACCTTCAGTGATTTTGAGTTGGCCAAAATCGCACGAGATCACAATATTCATGCCCATAGCCTAGCTACCTTCGCTAGCACATGTAGGCTTCCCTTTGGACCAAGTCACCGCTTCACTGCAGAAGTGAAACATAGACCGTCAATTCCTAACAATGTTGAGAATTGGCAGGTATTCCAAGATGATGCCCAGATTAACAATTTTTTTACTCTGGAAGATGAATTCTCTAGCACAAACATTGATATGAATTCTATAGCCGAATCACAACAGTTAGCAGAAGAAGATCGCCTGACCCTAACAGCCACCATGGCTGAACAAATACTTAGCCCAACTATTTTTGACAGTACAAACATAGGGCAACTGAAACAGTTTTGTTCACCTAAGGCAGCCGAAGTAAAAAAAGAGTTTATTGACCTAAAAGGAAATGTTCTGCCTGCTGGCCTTACCCCATTGGAAGACATGTTTGATGACAATGATGTGGCCAGAAAACCAAAGATGGAACCTTTGGATGCCGCCATAGAAGAATACAACATAGGAACAGCAGAACATCCTAGAATGATTAAACTTTCTAAAAATATGCCTCCTGACCAAAAACCAAAATATGTGGATCTGTTCAAAGAATTTCAAGATGTATTTGCCTGGAGTTATGAGGACTTGAAGTCCTATGGCACTTCAGTAATCCAGCATACCATTCCCCTAAGACCGAATCAGAAACCGTTCAAACAAAAACTCAGAAGAATCAACCCCGTGCTTCTCCCTATGATTGAAAAAGAAATAAAAAGAATGTTTGAAGCAGGTATCATCGCACCCATTAGATTCTCGGAATGGGTATCCAACTTAGTTCCCACCAGAAAGAAAATAAGAGAGATAAGATTGTGTGTAGACTTGAGAAATCTAAACCAAGTCTCTCTAAAAGACCACTACCCATTACCCAAAATGGACCACATCTTGCAAAGAGTAGTGGGTTCCTCTAGGATCTCTCTACTAGATGGATTCTCAGGATTTAACCAAATCCTTTTTCACCCAGACGATCAGGACAAAACAACTTTTACCACACCCTGGGGAACGTTCAAGTATGCTAAAATGCCTTTGGACTGAAAAACACCGGTGCCACCTTTCAGAGGGAAATGGATATTGCGTTCGCTAAGGAGATACACTATTTCCTTGTGGTTTACTTGGATAACCTGACCCCATTTTCCAAATCTGACCTACAACACCTTAAGCACTTAAGGCAAATTTTCATCACATGTAGGAAATACGGCATTTCCTTGAACCCTAAGAAGTCCCTGTTTGCCCTGGAGGAAGGCAGGTTATTAGGGCATATAATATCAAAAGATGGGATCAGAATCGACCCAGAAAGAATTCAGGCTATCCTCCAAATCCCTTACCCAAGAAACACGAAAGAATTACAAGGATTCCTCGGAAAAATCAACTTCCTGAGGAGATTCATCCCCAATTTAACCGAGCTAATAAGGCTATTGAGCAACATGCTAAAAAAGGACGCCAAGGTGAGATGGTCCCTTGAGGCCAAGCAAGCTTTCGAGAGTATAAAAACGACCCTGACTCAAACACATGTCCTCACCAATCCTCAATTTGACAGAGACTTTATCATTTTTTCTTTCGCATCAGAACATACCATAGCCGCAGTCCTTCTACAGAAAGATGATCAGGGCAACGAGAAGCCAATAGCTTTCTTCAGTCGAGCTTTGAGAGACGTACCCCTAAAATTTCAGATCATGGAAAAGCAAGCCTACGCCCTAGTCAAAGCCATCAAAGACTTCAGAATTTACATCCTCTACTCCCATGTGATTGCATATGTCCCTAATGCTGTTGTAAAGGATATACTAACTCAAGAAGGATTGGAAGGCAGAAGAGGCAAATGGATTGCTAGCATCCTTGAATGCGACATTGAGATAAAGCCCACCAAGCTCATAAAAGGACAAGGGCTAGCCAAGCTAATGGCCGAAACAAACTTCCAAGCACTAGACATTAATCAGCTGGACGATGAAGCGGAGCTGGCGACTCCACAGATCAGTGATACCTTCACACAGTCCCCTTGGTATTCTGATATTTGATTTGTATTGTTAAACCTGTGCGCTCCCCCAGGATTGTCCAGAACTAAAAAAAGATTTTTAAGAATGAAATCATCAAACTTCTGTGTCATAGATGGTGCTTTGTTTTGGAAAAATTATGAAGGCATTTTGCTTAAATGTTTAACTACAGACGAAACTAACATCGTCATGAGAGAATTTCATGCAGGGGACTGCGGAGGACACTTATATTGGAAATCTACGACGGACAAAATCTTACGAGCTGGTTATTACTGGCCTTCTTTGTTTGCAGATGTGAAAAGGTTTACTACCTCATGCCACAAATGCCAAATCTTTGAAGGAAAAAGGAAGCTATTGCCTCTGCCTCTAAAGCCCATTTCAATCGAGAAAACTTTTCAACAATGGGGTCTTGACTTCGTTGGAGAAATTCATCCCTCCTCCTCAGGCCAGCACAAATGGATTTTAACAGCCACCGACTATTTCACCAAATGGATTGAAGCCATCCCATGTAGGCAAGCCAATGACTCCACCATTATCCAATTCCTTGAAAGCAACATCCTGTCTAGATTTGGCTGCCCGGAGAAAATCATCACCAACAATGCTGCTGCTTTCAAATCTAAGAAAATCATTAACTTTTGCCACAAATACCACATTACCTGAGGTCACTCCACAACCTACTACCCGCAAGGTAATGGACTGGCCGAGTCTTCCAATAAGAGCCTCATCAATATCATAAAGAAGATGCTAGAAGAGAACAAAAAGAACTGGCACAAAAAGCTCACCAATGCCCTATGGGCAGACCGACTGTCCACCAAAAAATCCATCGGGATGAGCCCCTATGAACTTGTGTATGGCATGGAAGCCAGGTTTCCTTCATCTTTGGGCATACCTACTATCAAACTGTTGCAAGAACTTCAGGCTGAACCAAATGACATGCAAAGAAGAATTAATCGGACCATTCACCTTCAGCAAACCAGAGAAGAAGTTTTCAATAGAGCTCAGGGTCTACAAGAAAAACTCAAGAAAATGTTCGATAAGAGAACTAAAGCAGAGGATTTCTAGGTAGGCAGAAAAGTTCTAAGATGGGATGCAAGAAGAGAAGACAAGGGCAAACATGCAAAATTTGATTTTTTGTGGAAAGGTCCATACGTTATCAGCACTGTGCAAGGCAATAACACCTACTTTCTCAAATCTCTTGATAACAGCATAGCGAAAGAGGGCCCGATCAATGGCCCGATGTTGAAACACTACAATTATCCTCCTGCTTGAAAGGGCAGATGGTAGTTGGTTTGTACATATTTGTATATATCAGTTTTTGTCTTTTTTAGAGTTTATAATACTGAAAGCATGCGGAAGAAAGCAGGCGGCGCTTTACAGTTTTGCACGAGACAGCAAGAAACTAAAAACCAAGGCATTCTCACCTGTTGTTCTTGACTTCTCACAAGGAGAAGCCACCCTCAAGTGGAGCCACTGTTAGCTTCCTGCTGCAGCAGGTTATTGATTTTTCATGATTGGCATTTCACAGGCCAAATATGCCGTACTTTGCTTGCCGTAATGCTCCATATTTGCTTAACAGTCTCCAAGTGAAGAAGGCTACTTCAAGTTCATTCAATTGCCTTCAAATTTTGTAAAGCTATCTTGGTATCGCCATTTTTCAGTTAAAGGGAGGTCCAAACAGTTTAATCTTGGTCTCCCTAGGTTTAAATTTCCTGTTTTAGAATATAGAGATTGTAGATCTGTCCAAACAGTTCAATCTTGGCAAATTCTTAGATAGGTAGAGAAACAGAGGAGCCCAACAGCTTAATCTGGGCTCTGGAAGAAATAAGGGTAGTATGTAGATAGGAAAACATCAAAAGGAAAATGAATGACGGGTTTGCAAGTCTAAGTGCACCCCCAAACAAAAGAAGAAAAAATGCTAGGTAAGTAGGCTGGGTAGGTAGTTCTGAGGTTGTTAAATCCTAAATTGCTGACCATTTCCAGGTTTTCAGGTGTCATATCATTCAGGACACAATCAGCAAGAATTTGTATGCAAGAAGCTCAAAAGAGGTATAACTGACTCCCCTTCTCTGTTTTCCCCAATCATTAACTAACTTCCCCAAAAGAGGTCAAGATCTGCTTGACACTTCTTAAGTTCCATCATTTTCATAAGGCTAGTTTGGGTAAAGATCTGCTTTACTCAAAGTTGTTCCATACTTTCTCTTAAGCATGGTTCTACCCCCTTGTAACAGCCTAAGGTCTCATGAACTTAGCGCTTTTCTTACCACCTCCATATTAACCACTAACATTATTATTTAGCTCCCTATTCTTCCCATCCCCTTATTAATATTAAGAAAAATCCCCCTACGTAATATCCCTCCCCCTGGTTGAAAAATAACCATAAGTACCCCCGGGAATTGCTTAGTTTATCTGAAACTTAGCAAGAACCCTTGACCTCCAAACCATCTCCCAGATACAATGGACTCCTTCCAAAGTATGAGATCCCTCTGAGGTAATCGGACCCCTTCCGAAACCTCAAATGCCCTTCGCACCCACCCACTTACTCTTCTTTGCCCAAAGCTTACACTCCGCAGAACCTTAAAGCCAGATCGCATCGCAACATCACACTTTCCTCTCCATGCAGGTTATCACCCATCCGTCACCACCCAACGCGATATTGCGATATCGGCGGTCGGTAGTCGTAAGCGTTGAATGTCCAACTCAAGCACCCTCTATTCCCCGCCGATGCGATATTGCGATTGCATCGGAGTTTCTTCATCGCATTACCTCTAGTATCAGCACCTCGCCACATCGCTCTGTACCAGGGACTGACCACAGCTGACGTCATCCGCCGTACAGCCGACGTCATGCTGACGTCCGCAGCCAGAAAAGCTGAAACTTCGCGTAGGAAGAAAAATCGCACTTCGGAGCTCCAGAACAAGAAACAGAGGTAGTTTTCGCTGCTCGATTAGCGTGAAGGGCTAATCGCGTATCTCTATAGGAAATAGGCCATTTCGAGGAATCTTCGAGGAATCTTCTGATTTCTTAGCCCATTGCGCGCTGAAAAGCTCGAAAATCGCCCGATCGTGCCTAAAGGATCTGGTTTAAAGACAACAGCAGATCAATCACAGAGTTTAAAGTGTATCAGATCAAATCATCAGGCATCAAGCATGTCAAAGAGTATCACTCGACGGCAAAAGCCATCAATTTAGCGGCAAAGAGTATCAGTGAAAATCTTGAGGAGCGGCCCGAAGCAGGAGAAAATTTAATATCTTCGAGCAGATTCATAGAAAGAGGGCGAAGCCATCTGAAGCTCTCAAATCATAATTATTGCACATTTAATTCCCACCAGAGCCGAACCGCAGTTCCCAAAGCGCAATCATTCCAGCAGCACCACATCTAGCCCCCAAGGGCCACCTCGTCACCTGTTCCGATTCAGCTGCCCCCAGCGCAGCGAAAAAGATTTACTTGCATTTAATTCCAGTAACACTTAGATTTTTGAAGAGTTTTCTAGTAGACCTGTCTAGGTCAATTGTAATGATGTCTTTCCGATATTTTGATTATAAATACCACCCTGAGCAATGTTGTGAGCGGTGGGTTGGTTGGTAGTAGTTGTTGGTCAGTCTTCTTTCCAGCATTGTCTCCGAGCAGAGACTCGCACTGTAACTGTCATAATTTCCATAATCAAAGATTGCTAAAAGCATGGATTGCAAAACTACTTGATGTTTTCTCTTGGCCAAGGAATTATCACGGAATTCCTGTGCTTCTACATGATCCAATAAGTGTTCCTCTCCTCTGTTTAATTTTATATTTTTTGCCACCATACCGCCTTCTTAAAGAGATCATTAGTATGTTTGTAATAGTATATCTGGATGATATATTAGTTTACATAAGGTCTAAGGAAGAGCACGTGAAACATCTGAATTATGTCTTACAAAGGCTACAACAAGAGAAATTATTGCTGAATTTGAAGAAGTGTTCACTCATGAAAGAAGAGCTAGTGTACTTGGGTCTCATTATTTTTGCTGAAAGGTTGAAGATGGATACAGAAAAGATCAAGTCAATTATGGAGTGGCCTTCACCCAAGAGTGTTTTTGAGGTAAGAAGTTTTCATGGTCTTGCTCGCTTTTATAGAAAATTCATCAAGAATTTTAGTAAGATTAATGCACCTATTATTGAGACCATAAATATGGACAAACAACCATTTCGATGGATTGCTGAAAAATAAAAGAATTTTTAGCTGTTAAAGAAGAAAATCACTGAAAAGCCTATTTTGGTTATGCCTGATTTTAAAAAACCTTTTCAAGTGAAGTGTGATGCCAGCAGGGATGCAATTGGAGATGTTTTAAGTCAAGATGATAGAACAATAGCTTATTTTAGTGAAAAGCTAAATGATTCCAAAAAGAAGTATTCTTTTTATGATAAGGAGTTCTATGCAATTCTGCGGTCATTGAAGAAATGGAGGCATTACCTAATGTCAAAGGAATTCATCCTTTATTCAGATAACCATGTATTATAGTTTATAATGTAGCAACCAAAGCTTAGCGAGAAACAAGCTAAATGGGTAGAATATCTTCAAGGTTTCCATTTTGTTTTAAAACATATAAATGGCCAATCAAATAAAGTTGCATATGCCTTAAGCAGGAGGAATGTACTATTTCAAGAGAGTCAAATCCAAGTGTTGGGTTTTGATTTTCTTAAAGAATTATATGAGATCAATTCAGATTTTAAAGAGGCATTTGAGGCTTGTAAAAATCATGTTTCGATGGACAGAAATTAATGGTTGGATTACTTTTTACAAGATGGGCTATTATTTAAGAAAAAGTAGTTGTGCATACCAAACTGTTCTATGAGGGAGAATTTAATCAAAGAAAAACATAGTGGAGGACTTGCAGGACATTTTGGCATAGAGAAGACTTTTGAATAGTTGAACAGATTTTATTTCTGGCCAAAAATGAAATTTGAAGTGGAGAAGTATGTGAGAACTTGCAAAATTTGTCAATATGCAAAGGCAAGAAGCCAAAACACATGTTTGTATATCCCATTACCAATTCCAAATAGGCCTTGGGATATGGTAAGTATGGATTTTGTGTTGGGCTTACTAAAGACTCAAAGAGGTAATGATTCAATTTTTGTTGTAGTGGACAAATTTTCAAAAATGGCACACTTTATTCCATGTTATAAAACTAGTGATTCTTCTCACATTGCTAATTTGTTTTTTAAGGAGATTGTAAGATTGCATGGATTGCCAAAAAGTATTTTCTCAAATAGGGATTTCAAATTTTTTAGACATTTCTGGAGGACACTATGGGATAAGTTGGGAACTAAATTAAATTTTAGTTCTACCTATCATCCACAAATTAATGGACAAATTGAAGTGGTGAACAAGGGTTTAGGAAATCTTTTAAGAAGCCTTACTATAGAACATCCAAAGCAATGTGATCAAGTGTTAGCACAACCTGAGTATGCATATAATGACTCACCTAATAGGAGTACAGGACATAGTCCATTCCATATTGTTTATGGAATGCATCCAAGATGAATAGTTGAGTTGAGAAAATTGGGAAAAGAAGAAATGAGAAGTGCAGAGGTTGAAAATTTAGCTTCAGAAATGCAAGCAATACATGAACAAGTGAAGTAGAAGTTGTAGGATAACAACATCAATTACAAAACCAAACCAGATATGAGGAGAAGAGAGGTGAACTTTGAAGTTGGGGATTTGGTTTTAGCACATCTCAGAAAGGAGAGGTTTCCAAAGAGGGAGTATAACAAATTGAAGTTCAAAAGAATTGGACCATGCAGAGTGTTGAGGAAGTTTTCTACAAATGCCTATGAAATTTAATTATCCCTTGATGTTGGGATATCACCATTTTTTAATGTTACAGACCTGTACATGTATGAAAGTGAAACTGCGATGATACAACACAAGATCAAGAGATCTAAGAGATTGACTAGGTAAAACAGTTACCCAGAACAAAGGAGTTGCAGCCAGAAAGAATTCTAGAGAAGAACGTGTTTAAGAAGAAAACGGGACGAGAGTACTTTCAGTATTTGGTAAAATGGAAAGATCTACCAATCGTTGAAGCTACCTGGATTATAGAAGACATGCGAAGAAACTGGGCAGTTTTGTAGATGAACTCATGGACAGGAGCCCATGAAGAATTTTGTCCTCAGGAGTCTGATGCAGGAGCATGTGTCTAAGAGGAAAAAATATTCAAACATATTCTAGAAATAAATAAATAAATCTATAGGCAAGGGGATGGGATCCTTTAGCTAGTAATTTTCATGCTTTCCTAGTTTAAGAGAAGAATAGAGTAAGAATAAATCATGCTAAAATAACCACTTATGAATAAGTTGTAACAAAGCTTTACACTTTAAATCACTCTATGCAAAATCATGGTTTTGTAAAGGATAATGGCCGAGAAGGCTTTATCTATCGATTATAAATAAAATGATGGGAGGCTCAGAGTTAGAGGAGAGCCAAGAAGCATTATCACCTGCAAACACCTCTCTCTGTTCATCTAAATTAATGGTTCTCTGTTAATTGATAATTGTATGCGTGTATCAGTTCAATTTTTTTCTTCTGAGTTCAATATTGGTTAATTAGCCTTATTTTCAAATTGATGCTTAGACTGAAGCTTTTGGAATCATTTTCCCTTCATATCGGTAAGCACAAGCTTCTTGAATCGTTTTTTTAGAGTTCCACGACCAAAATCTATTTTACACAGAGAAATAGTAAAAATCACTTAGCGGCAACATAGTTCTAGACCTGAAATTCTATTATATTTGGTTCATACCCATGTCGGCTCTGAACTGATATCACATCAGAGAATTTCAAGTGGAGTGGAAAGAGTTTGGAACCACTGAGTGTTGTAACCCCGATAGTCTGGACCCGAAACATTATAGAGAAGGGTGGAAAGGGATGCCAGGGCTACGAGGATTATCACATCAAAAACCCAGAGTGAAACGAACCAAGTATAGGGGCATTGCAGGTCACCGATAGCGATTGCTGAGAGCACATGTTATCACATCAGAGGTAAGATTGTTTGAAAGCCCGATTATAAATTGCCGATAGTGTAACTCCTTTGGAATTACACCAAGTCTATTTGAAGATGTGTCTGTGTTTCTAAAAGTGCGAATAGTGTATTGTATGAACTCCATACTAAAAGCCCATTGATAGTGTTTTTTCGTAAATCCTATGGATTTACAATTCTGATAGGAGCAAAGGTTGGTTTGTTAATTATAATCATGGTAGGGGTGATTGAGGAAAAACCCATGTGCCTGTGAGTTTTACCATTATATGACTGATACACAACTAGAAACAAAAAGGGAGATTCAACCTGAAATTGAAGAATTTATACCTAGATTTGAGAGGTTTTCTTTATCATCTTCACCTAGGTCACCATCCCTCTCTCTCCATGTGATTGTCATCCTACAAAAAATTGAGTTTCAACCATTATATTTTTCTATTTAAATTTCAAACCGCGTATGCGTGGGTTCCTTTTACACATAATCATGTGTAGGGCCATTGTATATGCTGGTTCCTTTTACACGCAATCATGTGTAGGGCCATTGTATACGTGGGTTGATAGCATCCAACCCACATATATGCCGAGTTGAAAATTTTAACATAAATTCCTACTGTCAAACCTTAATAAAAATTTCTAAAAACAATCACAAAGTGATGCAAGCTTAAATTGAGGGTTAGATGATGATTTTGATCCAATTTGAATGGTCCAATTATTTGGGGGGCAAGTTTTCTCTTTTTCTCCACAATTGTTTCTCTCAACACAAATGGCACAAATGGTGAGTCAAAAGGTCATTTTATAGCTTTGAAATTGTCAATTTTTTTCAGAGCTTGATTTTTTTTTTTTTTTTTTTATTTGTCTCATGGGTATTTTAACTTGTGAGCTTGGACTGTTGGGAATAGGTTGTTTTTTCAAGGTATTTTGGACACTTCTTTGAGGTTTCATATCGGTTCCATGACCGCTGACCCGTCATGGAAGGTATCATTTACTCACTGGCATATAGGTTAGGGAAACCATTTTTTCTATTGCATCTTGCATACTAGCCTCCGTTTGTCGATACACTTGCCATAGGGTTGATCCCATCATGACTTGGTTAGTAAACAATGTTCACTCATTGATTTTTAAATCATAACATGATGGTTGATCCATCCTTTACATGGGCATCATAGTTAGCACCTCATTGACATTTGTTTCCCATGCTATTATATTGAGTAGGCTTGGGAGTCCTCTTTAGTCCTGGCATGACTTTTGCATTGAAGAATGATTTGTCTTTTCTTCTTTGCTTGATTCTGGCCTTATACCCTAGAGGTTCCTTTGTGTTGAGTTGTATTGTTACATTACATTTTGACTATTTGCACCTTTTGGCCTAGAGCCAGCTTCACTGGAACTCATGTTTAAGCCACTTATTTGACCATGTCTTCTGCAAACTCAAACCTGCAATCACTTAGCTTCTGCAACTTGACACACCCTTTGATCCATGCAAGGAACATCCCTTTGAGTGTCCTTGACTAGTTTCACCTCCCTACATTGAGGATAGGATTGTTCCCATCCCAGGAACTAGATCATCTATTTCACTGACACTCGTTCTTTCCACTGTACCATAGCATTCTTTTATTCTTTTTCTAGCTTAAAGAAAAATACAAAAAAAATTATATATTCCAAAAAATATAGGGAATGGGACAACATTTCCATATATTGCTCGCAGTTGGAGTCAGTTGTGTCGCCCTTGCAAAAAGCACTCAAAACAAAGCCTCTCCTCCATTTTGGGCGGGATTCAGTTTGACTTAAGTATGCCTTAACATTGTTATTGAGTCAGTTCTCCTCCGATTGGTTATCTCTTCCAATCATATGGAGAGTTCACTCATGCCTCCTACATGGCGAACTTATATAGAGTTATCACATGGTGCCACATAGTCATCACTGAGTTGTACTTTTTTTCAAGGGAATTATGCTTGATTTAGCCTCTTTGAGGCATCTCTTGAGCTATTTCTTAGTCAGCCATCCCTGGTTTTCATTGTCTTATTTGTCATCACGTCAGTTATATTGGTCCTTTGCTCATGCTGGCCTGGGAAGGTCTCCATTGACTTCTTGCTGGTGGGTCTTGTCCTTATCGATGATGACATATTACTTTGAGGGCAGGCCTACAGCTACACCTTGGCCCTATTTTCATTATTGATAGGTCACCTTGTGCTTAGCATCGATTAGTATCGTGGGTCTTTGACTGAGTGGTTTCCCTTGTGTTCAACATCAGCTTTCATTATCACACATTAGGATTTGTGCAGTGCCTTGGTTTCCGTTTGACCCTATTGGTGGATTCCTCACCTCTGTGTCAGCTTTCATTATTGGTTGGTTCAAATGGTTTCTATCATGCACTACCTACATGTTGTGTATGTCGGAAACATGCTTTCGTTGGGTTACTACATCTTTTTTCATCCAATTCCTTCCACATTATTGGCCTATGAGTTACACTCATGCTAGATTGATGAAGAATGCCTTAATGCCTTACTTCTAGCGATCTTTTCCTATCAACTACTACTCATTTCTCTACGGCAAAGATCTAGAGTCCATTTGGTAGTACCTTAGGGTTTGTAGTCTTTAGTGGCAGATCCTTTGCTATCGACAATGGGAAACCATCATTGTCCCCTAATTGATAAATTCTTTGAGGTGTTCGACCTCAGCTCACTCATTCGCACTTGTTAGATTACTGGGTACCTTGACTCTCATTATCATGATCGATGAGTAGTCTCGTGTTCGTTAATAATATATATCAATGACCGGTAATCAAACAATTTCTCACATGGTCGACTTCAGATCATTTATTCCCATTGTGTAGAAATGTACCATAGCGGTTGGTGAAGACCTCGGTTTGCATCAGCATTCTTTGGTTCACTTCTCAGTTGCTCTTATTGCTACTAGTTGGCACCATCCACATTATATGTTGCAGTCCTTCACAATGACATCTTATATGCTAGTATCTGAGTTGCGACATAGTATCATATTATTCCATCATGTTCATTTGGTACTATTGGGATGAGTTTTTGACTTCAATGATCAGCTTCATCTTTTAGCTTCAATGATCATCTTCTTATATATGTGATGTTTATACAAGTACTTGTTCGATCATGATCAGATGATCCATTATGTACTTTCAGTCTTTCATACTTCTATGCCTAGTGGATCCACTTCTACTTGATATATGGACATGCTTTACTTTCTCTGAGCATGGGTATGCTCGCATCAAACAACTATTGCTTTTTGATCTCTTTTTGATGGCTTGGCAGGCTGAAATTTGGTGAAGTCCTTCTCAGTTTTGACAAGCTTCCTTTCCATATACTTAATACATTTTGGCCATCATATATCCATTATTACTTCATATATTGGGGGCATCTGTTATAGCTCCAAATATCACCCTTTTTATTTGTGATGCTTGGTTTATGGCCTAGGGCAACCCCTCCTTCCAGACTTGGTCCAAATATTTTAAAAAACAACATTTTACTCCACGTATTCTACTTTTCCTTATGATAAAATCATGTACACAATGGTTAGTCAATACCCAACCCGCATATATGTGTCAAAACAATTAAAAATAATAAATTTCCTTAACTATGGGTGGAGTTCATAGGTTTTACCTATTGATTTCCTCCTGGTGCCCGTGGCCTAATTGTTCCCAACTGTTTCCCAACTAAAAAAGTAATTAGGAGAAGTATAAATAAGACTTCTATGGGAAGGCCTTAAAGAGGAGAGAAGAGATAGAATTACTATACTGAGATTACCCCCTGACCAAGTCTGAAGTATCCTTGTGCCTCAAGCACTTCCCCAAGTTCAGGAAACCCTTCTTTCCTTGAGTGTTGATATTCTCCCACTTGCTTGAGATATCATGGCATTGGTTATGGAAGGAGGTTGTTCAAGACTAGGACTAGATGGACCTGGAGGATAGTTCTGCTTGGAGCTAAAAGAAGAAGACTCAGGTGCACTCTTTCCATGTTTATTATAGTTTTCTACAATAAAAAGAAACATTTTCTTCTTCTTGAGATTGACCTTGTTTATGCGTCATATGTTGTTGTAACTCATTTATAAATGTCATTTTCATGTATAACTAACCATTTGCTTATATGATGTAAAGCTGATTTCATTAAAATGTTATCAATATGCTGCTATGTATGTTCGCATTGGTTGATTTGCAAATTCGAAGATCATCAGGAGTTGCAGAGGGTTTGAACCTGCTGGATCTACCTAAAGGAAGGACATCCGAGTATGTTCAACCATACATAGTTTTCTTACTTAAGCATGTTTCCTGAGTTGTATGCATGTTTCTTGCTATAGATTAATCTTGCTCTGTTGGGGTTCTAAATCGAAGCCCTAGGGTCATTATTCCCATAACAAATACTTATTAGGAAGCAAGTTTTCAATTTGCATAGATTATAACAGTCTTTAATTCCTGTTACAATAAAAAAAATTATCAACAGAACAATAGAAGTGGATAGAGAAGCTCTCTACATTTGACATGGAAATTTTTCACAGAAAGGGAAAGGATACTGTGGTTGTTGACACTCTCTCACATAAAGATGAAAACACCACAACATGCTCTACATTCGTAGTAGTCCCTGATTGGTTGGATGTGATCCAAATTGAGTATGCCAAGGACCTAGAATCTTATTCGATAATCGAAAACATCGATCAACATCCTAATTTTGAATGGAAAAATGGCATACTATGGTATAAGAGAAGGATTTACCTAAGTCCTTCATCCAAATTTAAAATAAAACCTCTAACGGACGCACACAATTCCGCTTTAGCTAGTGTTAGTGTGAAAATTCTTTGAGGGTGTACCAAACTTACTTCACTTAAGCCACTAGGTGACAAGTCACCCTAACAACAAGTTTATGGTTTTTGTTTCTTAGATCTAAAACACAAATAGAAAAAATGCAGTAAAAGAAGATATAAGCCAAAACATAAAGAAACAATATAAAACATCCAGTATAATTAGCCAATTGGAAAGACAATTTTAAATGAATTAATCTTTTATTTATAACACTTGGTGAAGGAGATATACATATTGGTCTATAGATCCCATTCCGTGGGATGGTTCCTTTGATATCCTTGATGCTTCAAAAAATTGATCTTCTCTCTCAATTGGAAAAACCCAAAGAAAAGTGAAGAACTCAAAATGGGAGCTCAATAAAAATGACAATAATGGTGACGATGATTATGATCATGGTCAAGAATGAATGAAAAACCTCCTTTATATAGCAAAATGTGGAGTTAATATTGAAAATGGAGAATAATAAAAAAAAATTAACCAAATTCAGAGATAACTACTTGGAATACTTTATTATAAAGAGGGAAAAGGAATTTAAAATGGTTAAATACATTTATTTAGAAATAATTAACAAATAAAATGATTTATTAATTATTTAAAAACAAGAAAGGTGTGAAATACAAATAGTTATTAAATAGTGATTTAACAATTATTCTAATAACATAAATAAGGAAATTTAAATAAATAGGGATTTATTTAAATATTCCTTAGGGATTTAGTCAAATGTGACAAGTAATAATGATGAAATAATGATTTAATAATCATTCCTAGTGAAAATATAAACAATTATTTATCTAATTATTCTCATGGGGTTTATTTATTTAAATCATAAAATAATTTAATAAAAGTGGTTTACTAATTTATTTTCCATAGTGAAAGTGATTTTACTATGGTAAAATTAAATCTACATGTTGTATTTCAATCCACCTAGCTAGAAATGGCTAGGTGATAATTTTTTGGTGATAACAGATTGTTGAACAGGTATGAGTGTTAGGAGAAAATCATATGACTGAAACATGTTGTAAATTACACTTTTAATATACACCAAAAGGGGATTCAAAGAGATAGAGAGAGATTTGAAGCAAGTCAAGGATGGACAAATAATGGAAGGGATGATACCTACAATACTGATATAAGTCTCATTTTTATGTGGGAGTACATGATCTCAAATGAGGCAGGGGAGGCATACCCATACCCGCCAAGATAACTACATACAAATAATGATGGTGAGCCCAACAATGTGCAACTGAGCTCTAAAGTACATGATACATGATACACTGGCATCAATGTGCCATAAAATAATACAATGGATCCCACATACATAATGTGCTCGAAAAAACATAGGTGAGGACTGAATACAATAGTATCTAAGTACATGAGATATAATGCACCTTAAACTGACATGGAGAGGGGGGATCGCAACCAAGAAAGCCCTTCTGAAAAGGAAAGAGCTCTAAAAATCCGAATGGATCATCCAGAGGAGACATGCATGTTGTGAGTGTACAAGTGGCAAAAACTGAATCTATCAAATCTATGAAACTGCATCGAAAGCTGGATCCATATCTGTGGTCATTTGGGCATGTGGGGGGCTACCTAAAGAGACACACCCTCATGAGGTCTGAAAACATCTCACACACACCCGAGAATCACTAGGACAATCGTCTAGATCACCAAGCTATCAAGTGTATGAATTTGAATCGTGCAATAAGGAGTTTATGTTGAGCACATGAGAAACAACCAAGTCAAATGAAAATAATGAGTCCCTTTGCCTGATATGAGGCATCTAACAAATATGGAAGCTAGAACCATGGTAAACTGTCGTCTAGACTACTCTTTTAGAACAAATGTGTTGAGCTCGACAGAAGAAATCCCACCAAAATTAAGGCATGGAGGAACCATCAACAGAGGCATGAGGGAACAAAGTAGAGTGACACATGGGCTGACACTAGGAATAGTGATGGAAGGAAACAAAATGGATGGTAGATTGATGACTTCCCTTGTCAGAGCATAATAAAAGTGGTTGACCTGGTAGCGACTAACTCGATTTCGAAAGGGATGATCTAGTACAAAATTACTAATTAGATACTAAAAAAGCAACTAAAATTTGCATATAAATGACCATTTTTCAGTCAGTGACCAATAGTAGCTAATTTACAGTATCTTATAGTGTGACCAACGTTTAGTCATTTTTATCTTAGCCATTAATTGGTTTCCTCAATTTTACCATCTAGTAGTATATTTATCATAAATTTGGTTAGAAATTATTCATTGGTTTAGTCATTAATTGTTACAATTAATGACCAAATATATATATTACTATATGAATCCTAGAGAAAACAAATTAATGACCAAAATGTTGGTCCTGCTATAGGATACTATAAATTAGCTACTAATAGTCATATATATGCAAATTTTAGTCATCATTTAAAACCAAATAATGACCAATGAAATATGAATAAATTTTAGTCATGTTATAAGATGTTGTAAATTAGCTACGAATAGTCGTATATATGCACAATTTAGTCATCATTTAATAATAAAAAATTTATCATTTGCAGTAGTCGTCTATCTTTTTTTTTGTATTTTCATATTTGTTATATAAACAGATGATTTAGTAGTTTTTATTCATTTCACTTATTCATGTTCATCATTAATTAATATAAACTACTAATTTAGTAGTTTTATATTGATTATGTGTGTTTATTATTAATCACCATAAATGAAATAATATGATTTTGCGACTAAATTTTAATAAAATGTCATACAATGTGCATGTTTATCTAATATGATAATGCAAAGTTACATATGTTAATTACAAGACTAAATAATATCAAGTGCAAATAAAATTAATTTCAACCATATAAATTTTATTATATAAAATATCGAGTATTACAAAATCAGTTTCCAACTTAATATGGGTTGGACTACAATTTACACATGAAATATTATTTCATCATTTCAAAGCATTGCAAGTGAATTCACCATCTCTAGAGGCTTGACCATTAGTCTCTATGAGTGTGTCTTATTCAAGATATTGGCTCTAAGGGTATCACTAGAAAAATTCTCTTCTCTCTCTCATTTTGCAATTGTAGCTCTACTGTTATTTTTCTCCTCTTTCTTCAATTGTTGCTTCTTACCATCAATATTGAGTTTCTATCCTAAAAATGAAAGAAGATACAATGCAGAGTATAAGACATGAAAGACGATGAATACTTGAATATAAATAAAGTACACTATAAATTATTATATGACATATACCTCAACATTCGATAGTGGCCACTATGTGACTAGATGCCCTGTATAAACAAAGCAAATAAAATGTCACCTTAGGACATGGAATTAGATGGGGATTCATCATGCATGCTAGGATTTTTTGTGTGTACACACATCATGTGTCTCACTTCTAATTGTATTAATAACAAAGAGTATGCATAATGACATGTAGTGACATGTGTGTGTCTATTTGACTCAATGATATGCTTGATTTTTTAACCCATTCCAATCCTACCAGAATGAAATTAAGAGAGACAAGGACAAAAGAAGGACTATCAATAAATGAAATTAGAGACTTTAGGATGCAACTCAATTGTACCTGAATGTAACCGTAAGTATTTATAGCTTCCTGGTCACCGATGACCATCAAATCACATAGGGAAAAATTCCTTGCATTAGGATAATTTGGTTGCACCTGTAATAATCCTTTGTAGTAGTCCCTTGACTTGCCTATAGATATAATTTTAGAAACAATCCCACACCTACAATTCTTCCCTATATGGATAATCTTTTTCCCCCTTATTGATAGTTATTTTTCAGGGAAACATAATAGAACTCTCCAATTGCATCATTTCCTTTCACAACAATGCTTGAGTATTTGCAGGTGATTGTTGAACTAGTCTCTACTCAGTTCCATGAAATCCTTGATTTCTCTCCATCACAAAAACATCTTTTCGTAATAAAATTATAAATCCAACATCTGTATTCCTCATTCCTGACATACCAATTCTTTAAAGTAGAATACTTTATCATCATTCCCTCGATACAATAGAGATCCGCTACTATGGCATGGAGATGATTGGTGTCATAAAATGGTATAGTTCATCCCTCAATATATGTCACAGAACTCCTCTCACCTCATAGAACTCCTCTTATCTACAAAAATAAGAGTCCTATCAAAACGCCTGGTCTCCATCTCATTCATCTTGAAATGAGTGGATATTTTCATCAGTGAAAAATTGTGCTTGGAGATTTAATAGAAGGAGCTATCACTAAAAAAATAAGAATACAATTTAGCATAATAGTTATCAGTAGGAGCAAAAAACCTGCCAAGCTACTTCCTAACTAGATAAAGATGCTCCTAAATTACCTCTTATAACTAACAAAAGATAACCTCATCTACCTATAGAGTCTACCTATGAATGGTAGCAATGAAAGCACTATCGAAAACAACATCTACAACAATGTTGGTCAATCTCTTCTTCTAGTCAAGGGCATGCTCAACCTTTGAAAAGTATCAAGTAGGTTAGGGTCCACCTCATCCAGGCTCCTCTTCTTATTCTACTCTCTCTATTTAGGTTAATAATAATACCAAAGGTCTTTGAAATTTATGGGTGGGTAAAAGTTATCAGACCATTGAGTTCTTCCATTTTTAATCATTATCTATAAGAATTGAATCTAAATTGCAAAGGTCATTCAGGTTCTTTCTTTTTAGCTATAATTAACCTAAGCTTTCGAGAGTTGCAACATTTAATGGATCTAAGTATATTCTACGTAAAATATAATAACATGGTTTAAAATTGTAGGCATTGAGATTAGAATCTAAGGATGAAACAAAAAATATTTTATGTTCATGATTACAAGAAATTTTAGTTTCATGTAACAAAGTTTGAGGAAAGCCTAGCATTTTCATCCTACCAGAAAATTTTCTTGCATCACTCGAGCCCTTTCAATTTGGGCATGGTAGATTCCACTACACAAAAAATCAACCACTAGAAAAAAGGTGAAAAGAAAAAATAAATTTCATGCATTCTGACCCTAGAAATTTTAGGGAGTGAACTAATTTGTACAATAAGGATGTGAAAAAGGCTTACTTGTCCATTGTGTTTTGATGAATTATTGGCCACAATCAAGATTTGCGTTATCATAATCATTAAACCCTTTGTACAATAAGGACATGCAAAATGCTTGTGCATTGTCTTTTGATGAATTGTTGGTCGTAATCAAGATCTGCATTATCATAATAATTAAACTTTGAACTCTAAATAAAATTTATGATTTGATCATATAAATCCTCAAAATTATTTAACCATAAGAAGAAAAATCCTCTTTAGTAAAAAGGAAGAATAGAGTCCAAATTCATACCCATGTACAAATTACCAAAATATCATAATCATTAAACCCTCAACTCTAAATAAAATTTATGCTTGGACATTATAAACCCTCGAAATTATTTACCCATAACAACAAAAATCCTCTTTAGTAAAAAGGAAGAACAGACTACAAACTCACACCCATGTACAAATTACCAAAATATCCACACCTAATGACCTTGCCCTTATCATAATCATTAAACCCTCAACTCTAGATGAAATTTATGCTTTGATCATATAAACCCTCAAAATTATTTACCCATATAAACAAGAATACTCTTTAGTAGAAAGGAAGAATAGAGTCCAAATTCATACCCATGTACAAATTACCAAAATATCCATGCCCAATGACCTTTCCCTTGTTCCATCTTATCATTGATACTCTCCTAAGGTAAATCTTCTTTAGTAAAAAGGAAGAACATAGTCCAAATTCATACCCATGTACAAATTACCAAAATATCCATGTCCAATGACCTTTCCCTTGTTCCATCTAATCGTTGATGCTCTCCTAAGGTAAATCATCTTTAGTAAAAAGGAAGAAAAGAGTCCAAATTCATATCCATGTACAAATTACCAAAATATCCATGCCCAATGACCTTTCCCTTGTTCCATTTAATTGTTAATGCTGTCCTAAGGTATTTCCCATGCAAACTCCATCTGGGGTTCGAAAATGTTACAGTTTGAGATATATCTAAACCCTCTATCCTCACGACTACTAAAAATATTCCCATGGAAATTAAAATAAGGTTTTAATAAAATTAATCTAATATGGAGCAAGGATCCAAGGGATGAGAGCAAGCAGATTGACTAATTATAATAGCTTAAATATAGTGCATGATTTTTTAAAGTTTTCATTATTTTATTTTCTTTGACATGATTGATCCAAAATATAGGTTTAATATTTTACAACCAACTAAGTTTTTCTAATTTAGATAATTTATTAATCACAATACAATGTGATCAAATATAAGAGAGAGTTGGGGAGGGGGTGGTGAGAGGGAGTGAGATCGTGAAAAAGTTGGAGGATAGAGAGAGAGAAAGAGACAGTGATGGGGGGGAGAGAGTGGGGTGGGAGAGAGGGAACGAGAGGAAGAAAGATAAAGGAGAGAGAGAGAGATGGAGTTGGAGTGGGAGTGAGAGGGACAAAAGAACCAAGACATAGAGAGATAGAGGTGGATAGAGAGAGGAGTGAGAAGGGAGGGATGGCGAGAGATTGAGGGAGATAGGAGAGGAGGGAAGAGAAAGAAGAGGAGAGGATAGAGATAGGGAGAGAAGGAGAAGGGAGAGAGATGGAGAAGGACAGGAAGGGGGGAGATAGTGAAAGAGTCGGACATAAGAGAGAGAGAGGGAGAGTGATTTTGGGGGGAGAGATAGATGGAGTTGGGAGATAAGGGATAGAGAGGAAGGAAGATAGAGATGAGGAGAGAGAAATGGAATTGGAGGGGGTAGGAGACGAAGGGAACAAGAAACAAATAGAGGGAGAAAGGTGGAGGGAGAGCGGGGGTGACAAGCGAGTCATGGAAAGAGGAGAGAGGGAGGGAATAGAGAAAAGATATAGATAGAGGGGGAGAGATTGGAAAAAAGATATAGATAGAGAAGGGGAAGAGAGAGAGTGTGTGTGTGTGTAGGTTTGGGGGGTGAGATAGAGAGAGAGAATAACAAAGAGACAAAAATGCAAATATAGATATTATATAGTATTATATAACCAACCTAGATCCATATTGACCATATAATTATCAAGTGCAGAGAGGGATCCAATCTCTCGAGGTGAAAACATTTCCCAAATTTTTCACTAAGAAAAAGTTTTCACTCGAGAGAATTTGGACCCCTCTCAATGCTGATAGGTCTGGGGGTTACGATCGATGTAGGCTCGGTAATATGAAATTAAAGTAGTTTATATTTGTATCTATAGTCTTAAAAATTAAATTTCCCTTCAAACTAATTTTCAAATTAGAACAGATCCAATTAGATTCCCAATGAATACATTTAAAAAAAATATATATAAATTTTTTATTAAAAAATATATTTTTAAAATTACAAATTATTAGAGATACATAGTGCAAATTTAGCTCACCTATACACCATGTGTGGATGAAGAAGTGTTTAAGGAAGGATAACCTTTCAACCAATCTTTAGTAACCTTTCAATCCCCTATCACTTGTATCTTTAGATTGCTTGACACAATTAAGATGACTAACATAAAAATATGATTCGCATTATTATAGTATTTGCTAGGTAGTTGTATTTTTGTTCTTTGACTAAATTAGTCATTCATGTTAGTCATTTTTAGTTGTATTACTTATTTGCTAGTCCCATATTTTAACTTGTGACTAAATTAGTTATTTATGTTAGTCATTTTTAGTTTGGTCACTTAACGTTGCTCATTTTTGGTACTATTTCACTTGGAAAAGCTATGGTGAGTAACATTTTTAGCCACCTAGTCACTAATTGCTCATTTTCTACTAGTGATGGTAGATGACTCAAATGGAGGTTTGACAAAGATGAAGCAGAAGGAATCAAGGAAAATTATGAATAAAATGGAAGAAATGTGGCATGACGACTAATGAAACATTGTAACAAGACTCAACAGGGACTCAGAACAGACTCCATAAGTATATGGGTGACACATCTTGGATGCTTTGAACAAGGATGACTCGATGATGCTCCCACATGGGAGAGGTCTAGTGCAGAGCATGAAAACATGAGTAATTGATGGTTACTCATGATCAAAATTGACATGTGATTCAACCAATGTAAAGGTAAAGTGGTACTAGAGTATGGATGGCTCAGATGAAGTTTTTTCGGTTGTAAGAGGTGGCGAGGTGAGACCTCATCGAAAAAATGGCTTCCAAGCGAAGTTTCAAATTACCAAACATAAAGGGATTCCCAATGTATAACTCTATGATATCTTTCCAACGGTGCTAACATTTTTTCAAACAAAGCTACGGTTTGATCTCAATGGGCGATGGAAAAACTAGGATTTTTCCTATAAAAGATCTTTTTGCCTCCAAATCCAATTCATTTTCATAGTGAGCTATGGCAAATTTGGAGAGGAGGAGAAGGCCCTATGGTCTGGATTTAAACATGAATGCAACAAATTACAAATATAACCATAAACAAAGAGATGTAGTGGAAATAACACTTCATTTCATTAATGTAAAATACTGAAATATGCTTACAAATAGAAATGGAAATAAACCAGCTAGGGCGATGGTAGCTTATCTCTGAGAAGAGATGTGGCAGCTACATGCCTCCGAACTATGTCATAATGAGGCTCGAAGGCTTATCTATTGTTGAGAAACAATGGAAAACCCTAAACATTCAAAAACATAACCCTAAAAGATGAAATGCCAAACTGTGGGCCCCGTTCGAGTAAATTGCTACATCAACTTCCTATGGTCGTGACTTTGGCATATGATCTCCATTTGACACACACAATATCTTGTTAGAGAGATCTATGTAAGGAATATAACTTTGGGAAGAGAAACATGTTTCCATGCACCATGGACCCATGTTTCTCCTAGTTGTCCCAGAAAACATCGTTTAGGGCCTCAAAACAGCTCTGGAAGTTCATGACCCGAAAAAACTGCTAAAAATAGTAAGTTGTGCTACAGTTAAGGAAACTGAAAGCTGAGAGAAATAATGGTGGGGGTCCAAGTGGACTTGGTTGGTCCACCTGGATCATTCCTCCCCCCTTAGGAAGCAATGGTCCCCATTGCATTGAGTTCCTCCATGAGACGAGGAAACTTCTATTGAACTTGGTCCCTAGTGAGCCACTTGCCCTGGTGAAGAAGTTGGTCTGCTTTGACAACTCGATATAGTTGGATATTCTGTTGGTGAGTGTGCTTGATCTGTGTGTCCATGATTTGATCAATCACAGCTTGTTCCATGCAATTTGGATTTAATTCTATGGGTGTGAGCTCTTCTGCAATTTCAGATGTGTCTAGTAATGGTGGAAGGTATGGCCAAAGGTGGTCCACATGGAACACTGGGTGTAGGCCAAGAAAAGGGGGAATGCTAAGCTCAAATATATTGTCTCCAACAGCCTTGGTAATGGTGTAAGGACCATATCAGAGTGATCTCAGTTTCCGATAGGCTCCGATAAGGCATTCCTTTTGCAAATGCAGCTAGACTTTGTCGGCCACCCGAAACTTGTGTGGTACCCGATGTTGATCACGTCGTTGCTTGTACCTGACATTTGATTTCTCTAGAATGTCATGGACCTACTGGCGAATATGTTGGATGTGCTCAAGGAAGTTGGTTGCCTTATCTATTTCGGACTGGACATGAGCTGAATCTATGTGAGTAGCTACAAATGGCATGGCCACATCAATGGGACATAATGGTTGGAATCCCAAGCCCACCTAAAAAGGGTTGTGGCCATTCGAGCTATGAAGAGCTAAGTTGTAGCTATGTTGAACATAGGGGAGGCTCTCGTCCCATGTGCGTGGATGCTTTGAGTTGTACATGGGTATAATGTGTACTAGAATCATCTTGTTGACAACCTCTATTTGGCCATCAGTTTGAGGATGGAAGGTTGTGGACTTAGTGAGTTTGGTGTCCAGCATCGACCAGAGATTGGACTAAAATGTACTGAGAAATCGACTGTCTCGATCTAAGTTGATAGACTCGTTCAAAGAAGAGTTTACCCACACTCGTTCAAAGAAGAGTGTACCCACACTCGTTCAAAGAAGAGTTTAGCAGTAGCTTCTGCTGTGATATTCTCCTTGCAGGCCACCATAATCACCATCTTCGAGAACATGTCGATGATCACAAAAACATAGTCATTTCCATGCTTAGTGGAAGGAACGCCTGACATGTAATCCATGGAGATGGATTCCCAACATCGACTAGGGGTGGGAAGCAGGGTATAGAGGCCTTCCTTCTTGATTGTTGGTTTGGCAATGGCATAGGTAGTGCATGATCTAATGTACTTCCTGACATCCTATCAAAGATTTGGCCAGTAAAAATACTTTTGCAGTACTTCCACCATTTTCTTAACACCGAAATGCCCAACAGCCCAACTATATTGTGCTTCCCAAATCATCTTGGCACACTCGCTTGAATGAACACAATGGTGACCCAGGTGGCATAACAGTGCATCCTGGAGGTGAAAATCTAGAACATGCCGACCCTCCAAGAGTGTTTGGTATGTTTGGCCAAATTTTGGGTCACTTTTATAGAGAAGTGGCCAGTCAAAAGTTTCATGCCCACACGAGTTGAGAACGGTGGCTAACACCATGATCGATGGTCGATTGAGGCAATCTGCAACATTATTGGTGTTGCCCTTCTTATACTTGACATTCAAATGGAACTGTTGTAGGTATGTAGACCACTTCCAACGGTGATAGTTCTGTGATTTCCCTTGGGTCTGTATGAACTATAGAGGTCAGTGGTCTGTGTGGACGACCGTTTCCCTCCCCAAAATGTAATGCTTCCATTGTTGGTAGGCCTGCATAATGGAATACATCTCTTTTCATAAGTGGGATACTTCTGGACTGTGTCTGAAAGTGTCTCACTGTGATATGTCACTACATGCCCATGTTGAGTAAGGACTGCCCCAATAGTATAGTTAGAGGCATCTGTCTCGACCTCAAATGGTTGTTGCAAATATGGTAATGCGAGCATTGGTGCCATGTAGAGGCAATATTTCACCTCTGTGAATGCCTTCTATTGAGATTCAAACCAAAATAATTTTGCTTTTTCTCCTCCATTGGTGACTTGACTCAAGGGCCAAGTG
>APFE030761523.1:0-17307 GCA_000404065.3 Pinus taeda | reverse complement strand
CAAAACAGCTCTGGAAGTTCAGGACCCAAAAAACTGCTATAAGTAGTAAGTTGTGCTACAATTAAGGAAACTAAAAAAGCTAAGAGAAAAAATGGTGGGGTTCGAAGTGGACTTGGCAGGTGGCCGCCAATATCCACTTGGATCACTCTAAATCTTGTGGAGATAATAGCGAATAAGATGACTATGAGAATCATGATCTTTGACTTTCAAGTATGTGACCTTACTTATCTCAAAATGGCCTTAATCCTTCTTAGAAGGATGGTTCCTCGTGAAGAATCAAGGTACGAAAGGGATACAGGAATGAACTACTTGAGAAGGTCGAGAATCATCCTTACCCACCAAGGCAAACATGGGGACTAGATGGTAACTGTGGCATCACCTAGAGTAGAAATTTTAATATATGGTATCAATGATTGACAACATGTGATGTGTATATGGCTCGTCGGAGAGCCTCGTAGGACAAACTATCCAAGGAATGAAAGGATAATCAACCATACCTCTATCATTGGGGTCTAGGCCAAGACTTATCTTAATCAAGTGAGAAGGTGGCCAGAGGGGAACCATCATGCACTCAAGCATGGGATACTCCCCCCCAACATATGTGATTGAGGGGACTGATATGGTATGCAATGGTGGGAATGATACCCCCTGGTAGGAGGATTTTGTGGAGCACCATTGTGTTCTAAGTGCTTTAATAAGGGATTCAAGAATCTCAGCCCAACTACCATGAGATCCTCCAAAGGATGATGAGGAAATGGAGGGGCCTATGTGCCCCCCACTCATGTATGGATGAATGGAGTATGCTATGGATATACTAGATGTATTTATATGGAATCCAAACACATTTTGATTATGTTGTTTGACATTTGTTTATAGTTATCTTCTTATGGAAACAATGGATATATACAATTAGATAAACGAAATGGTGGATTACCCATCTCATTTGGTACTACGTATATGCATCAAATGGATTGCATTTTTGGGTTCACATAGATGGTCTCATTGTACCAAAGTGTGGCTTCAGATATAATGAACTGATGCTTACCTGGAAAACATGGTGGTTGAATCAACAAAATTTTCTAAGGGACCAAGTTGTTGATGTAAGATGGAGGAATGATTAAGTGGATGATCCCAAGAGTGATCTAAAGTGATATGAGACTCTAGATGTTCTTCTAAATGGGTAAGAATGATGGTACTAGAGTCCACACTAGCAGATGCGCTAGGACGGTTGCGGAGAATTTCTTCTCCTGGACTCTCAAAAGTGGATGCCCCCTTAGCCAAAAATTGAGTTGTAATGTAATGGCCACATGGTGGATGTAGATCAAAATCATGGGTTCGAAGTAAGGGGTAGTGGAATTAATTGACCTCACTATGAGTGAATTCTTTGGACTCCACAACATATTGGTCACGGGTCTGCTATGGAAGGAAGTACACATGATGGTTCATATTATCCCAAGAGTAATTAGGGGTGGTCATAGCTTCCATAATGTCTTCATCAGAATGGAAGATGGGAGGACTAGAGGAATATGGAGCACATGATGGCGAAGATATACTTGAAGCCTCTTCATGAGAGACAAGGTGCACATATGCATTATCAAAATTGGGAGACATATGACTATAGATGGCATATCTATCGATGTTGAGACCAAGGTGCTTAATGAGGAAGGTTCAAAAAAAGCATAAAAATAAATATCTCAAGAGTTTCTAGGTAACGATCTCATGAATGAAGATAGGTAGAGAATAGGAGCAGAGTTATCTGTCATCTGGACATCAGGGGGAGGGATCACAATGGATTTTCTAGAGACCTCCTTATTGTAGGTTTTAACCCCGTACATTAATTACCTGCATATGAATTCTAAAACACATAAAATAAACAATCCAAGAGCATAACACATAAAACACATATACACAGAGATTTTCCCCTGGATCCCAAAACTGAGACTACCAGCTTGATTTTTCATTATCTTCCTTTCAACATTATAATACATATCTATACATGCCGAAGCATCCAATACTGTGGACCGAAAACCATCGTGTCCAAAAAACATGTGCAAAAAGCATATACAAAACCATAGGTGGGTCCGCCCAACCTAACATAGCTTCCAAAACCAAAATTTTCTGGAGCACCCCATAGAGTGGAGTTACCTACACCACTCAAACCCCCTGTGACCCCCCCGCTATGAAATTAGTGTAACGAAGGGGGGCTCCACACCTGCCCCCCCCTCTAACCCCTTGGTTAACTACGTGGGCTAGTTGTGGAAATAATATAACACAACCCAACATTCTCCCACTAGTTGTTTTCTTTCCACATGTGTCCACAAGAGAGCTTAGTCATTTTTCCAGCCCTACAACACCCGTTGTTTCTCTACATAAAGAGAACTTCTTAGAGCTTACAGATTTTGTCAATGCATTTGCAGTATTCTTCAAAGTGTCCACCATTACTAGAAACACCTTTTTGTCTTCTATCATAACTGTCACAAAGTGATATTGAACATCAATGTGCTTTGTCTTTGAATGATATGCAAGGTTACTTGCCAAGAAAATTGCACTTTGGCTATCACAGTCTATCCTTATAGCTCCCTGTACTAACCCCACACTTGAACACAATATCTGCAACCAAATTGCTTCCTTGCTTGCATGAGGGGCTGTTATGTATTCTACCTCTGTAGTTGATAGTGCCACTATAGGATGTTTCTTACTCATCCAACTAACAACACCTCAAAATAGGTTAAACACATACCCACCTGTAGATCTTCTTTGATCCAGATCTCCAGCCCAGTCTTCATCAACAAAGCCATGAATATCCAACACTTTTCCCAATCCTAGTCTTCCTTGGTAGCACAAACCATAATCAATTGTTCCACACAAATACCTGAAAACCCACTTCAATGTTGTCCAATGCTCCTTTCCTTGTTTTGACATAAACCTACTCAATACTCCCACTGCATGTGCAATGTCTAGTCTAGTATAGACCATTGCATACATCAAGCTACCAATTGCACTAGCATATGGAACATGGGACATGTCCTCCTCCTCTTCTTTTTTCTTAGGACACTATTCAGTGGATAAATTTATACCTACAGGAATAGGAACCTTCATGAGTTTACTATCTTGCATATTAAATCTCTTCAATATTGTCTCGACATACTTCGTCTAGTTAAACCAGAGCTTCCTCTTTGCCCGATCTCTTTTATTTTCCATGCCCAAAATATAGTTTGTAGCATCAAGATCTTTCATGTTGAATTTGGAGGACAACTGAGTCTTCAAAACCTAGATAAAAAAATTTTCATTTCTAACCAGCGACATATCATCCACATACAAGACCAAATAAATAACACGGTCACCAATTTCTTTAAAATACACACAATGATCTTCTTTGCTTCTGGTGAAGCCAAGTCCCCATATAGATGTATTAAATTTTTGATACCACATCATTGGTGACTGTTTTAACCTATATAGAGACTTCTTTAACTTGCATACCAATTCTTTCTTACCCTTTACCACAAAGCCTTCAGGTTGCTTCATGTAGATTTCCTCTTCTAGATCCCCATGAAGAAATGTTGTCTTCACATCCATTTGTTCTGCCTCAAAATCAAAAGCAACAACAACAGATAAAAGTAATATAATAGAAGTTACCTTGGAAACATGAGAAAAAAATATTACCAAAATCAATTCCTGGAACCTAAGAATAACCTTTTGTGACCAACCGAGCTTTGTATTTCTCCACCCTTCCTTGTACATTTGTCTTCTTCTTGAACACCCATTTTCTGCCAATGGGTTTCCTTATAGCAGACAACTCAACCAGATCTCAAGCCTCATTTTTGTGCAAAGATGCCATTTCATCAACCATGGCCTCTTTCTAGAGTTTTCCATTCTCTGAATCTATTGCTTCCTTCATAGTTCTAGGATCATCATCAGTAATAGATAAAGCAAAAATTTAATAGAAAGTAGATGGACTATACCTTTTTGGCTACCTTCTTTCTCAAACTAATCTTCTCACACATGGAGTTTGTGGCTCTTCATATTCTGATTCCTCATCTCCTGTAGAGCATGATTCTTCCTCCTTTAGCGCAAACTCTATCTTCTCAGGTTCCTTTGGTTGGACTTCATGTTTAATAACATCTTTCACCTCTTAGAACACCACATCTCAGCTGTACACAACCTTCCTTTTTACTATGTTCCAAAGATTATAACACTTTAAACCATCCTTATATAGAATAAAGATGCACTTTTCAGATTTACTATCCAACTTGGTTCATTTCTCCTTTGGAACATGTACATATGCATCACATCCAAATACCCTCAGATGTGAAAGAGAGGGTTTCTTGTCAATCCATACCTCTTGTGGATTTTTATTCTCCAACGCTGATGAAGGTGATCTGCTGACTAGGTAACATGCTATCTCCACTGCCTCTACCCAGAATTCCTATCCTAACCCGGCACCACTAATCATGCTTCTTGCCCTTTCCATCAACATCTTGTTCATTCCTTCTGCAACTCCATTTTGCTGAGATGTGTGTGGAGTAGTCTTCTGTCATGCTATACCACACTTCTTACATAATTCTTCAAATTCATTGCTACAAAAGTATGCACCATTATCTCTCCTCAGTACTTTTATCTTCTTCTCTTTCTGGTTTTCCACCAGAGCCTTGAATTCTTTAAACCTATCAAAGACTTCATATTTCTTCTTAAGGAAATATATCCATGTATTCCTTGAGAATTCATCTCTAAATGATAAATAGTACATACAATTACCCAGTGATGGAACCTTCACAGGTCCAAACACATCGCTCTGTGCAAGCTCTAATATATGTTTCACCCTCTTACCTCTAGAGGGGAAACTCACTTGATTTTGCTTCCCATATACGAAATTTTCACAGAAATCAAAATCCAGAGAGCTATTAATCATACCTTCTACCATACCTTTACCATGAAATATTTGAAGGCACTTCTCTCCAATATGTCCAAGCCTTTGATGCCACAACATGGTCTTCTCTCCAGAGACCACTAAATGTTTTGCTCCACTTTCAGGAACCACAGAACTGTTGCACCCATCAACAACCATACTACCTTGTAGCTTGTACAGATTTCCAATCCAAACTCCCTGCATCTATACCAGTGCTCCCTGAACCACCTTGCAGGTATCCTTCTTGAACACTATTTTTACACCCGCATCATCCAACTTGCTTATAGAAATAAAATTTCTAGCTAATGCAGAAATATGCAAAATACCCAAAAGTGTTCTATCCCTTCCACCTTGCAACTTCAACTTTATTTTTCCGTAACCAATGATTATAGCCTTCCTATCATCCCATAAGAAGACATAACCACCATCATATTTCTCATACTCGCAGAACCACTCTCTATTGGGAGTGAAGTGAAAGGATGCACTTGAGTCAATCAACCATGCCTCATGATCTACATGCGTAATTGAAGAAGACACGTTCACATCCCCACATTCATTTAGGTGGCTTTCGCCTTTGCAGAAGGAGCATCATCAAATACCTTTCCTTTATTAGGAGCTTTAGATTTACAGTCCCCTTTGCAATGCGCTTCCTTTCCTCATTTCCAGCACACCACCTTTACAGGTTTTCGTAGAGATTTAGATCTCCCACTCTATGACTTATTTTTTTTTCTATTCTGAGATAGTCCTCGTACAGATAAGGTATCACCATTCTTGATCTCCATATTTTTTCGTCTCATCTCCTCCGTCAATAAGGATGAGACTATTTCTCAAACTGCAAGATAGTTGCATTGCTACCTATTGCAATAACTAGACTATCCCATGAATCTGGTAGAGAACACAACAAACTGATGCACTTATATTCATCTGAAATTTTAATAGAAACAAATGATAACTAACTTACCACAGTATTAAATGTGTCCAAATGCTCTGTCACCGAGTCTCTATCTTTCATCCTCAGGTTATATAGCTCTTTCCGCAGGAATAGTTTATTCACCAGAGACTTAGATTGGTACAAAGTCCTTAATTTGTCCCACAAAGCCATCACGTAGCTTCCCCTGATACATTCAGCAACACTAAATCTGAGACACATAATCATATTGTGCTCTTTGCCTTTCAATCCAACTTCTTCCATTCTTCATCAGACACTCCCGTTGGTTTAGTACCCAGATCTACTATGATCCGCTGATCTTTATCCACCAACAGATCCTCCATCTTGAGTTTCCACAACTCAAAACTCTGATAATTAAATTTTGTGGTCTCTATCTTTCCACTGCTTGCCATCTTCTTTCACCACCAGAATCAATCTTGTAGTTCTCCCACTAAATACCGTCTACCACAGGCCCGAGCGAAACCTCTCAACAATAAAGGTGTCCCCTTGAAGCGAAAATTGCTTTGATACCAAATGTAGGTTTTAACCCCATACATGAATTACCTGCATACAAATTCTAAAACACATAAAATAAACAGTGCGAGGTCATAACACATAAAACACATATACACAAAGATTTTCCCCTGGATCCCAGAACTGGGACTACTAGCTTGATTTTTCATTATGCTCCTTTCAATGTTATAATACATATTTATACATGCTGAAGCATCCAATACCATGGACCGAAAATCATCGTGTTCAAAACCATGGACCGAAAACGATCACGTCCAAAAAACATGCAAAAAACCATAGGTGGGCTCGCCCAACCTAACATAGGTTCCAAAACCAAACTTTTATGTGGCACCGCATAGAGTTGGGTTACCTGCACCCCTCAAACCCCCTGTGACCCCCCCACTATGCAACACACAATGAAGGGGGGGTTCTGTTGCACCCCCCCCCCAACTTCTAACCCCCCTAGTTAAATACGTGGGCTAGTCATGGAAAGAATATAACACAAGCCAACACTTATCTAGTGTAGGAGTGGGACTAGAATCCATAGGTAAAGGAGATGTTGACTCATTACGAGTGGCCTCTAATTCGTGAAGCACTTGAAGTGCATCACAAAAATCTTCGAGACTGGGATGGTGATGGGAATAGTGGCCATAGTTATATCAAAAAACACAAGGGTGGTTTGTGCATAACAATTAAAACTCCTTAGCCAACTCAAGTAAGCTGACATGCACCTTGGGAATGATAGAATCAAGGAATGTATCAGTGATGACATCCTTAACATGATGGAATCTAGGACAATTATTGTTGGTGTGACCAACAACATCACATAAAGCAGAAGGAGGAAGAGGATTTGGTGGCTTAGGAGGAGCTGGAGTTGCTGGGGGAGCCTTGTCTTGAGTTCCTTTCTTTCGAGCTTTTCCCCCCTCACTAGATTATTTTGCAACAGGAGCAGGCTCCTATTAAGGTTGACGAGGAACTAAAGAAGATGTAGTGGTAGGAATAACTGACTGGTTTGGGGTCAAAGTAGTGTAAGATTTCAATTGGTTAGTTGGAGTGTTTGCGGGGGGATCAATGTACCAAACTGGGATACCTAAGGTAATATTGGGTAGAATCAATGTAGCAATGACTGTAGTAGATTAGACTCTGGTAGGTGGGAATAAGAAAGGTATCTGATCAAAAGGATAGTGGCCTAGAGGAACTAGTCCACAATCTTTAAGGCTTGGGGGAACAGTTCCACATGGAAATGGATTAGGAAAGACACTAGGAGAAGGAACTAATCCTTGAGGAGTTGTATTGGCAAGCGGAGTTAAGTTAGCCACAACAGGTTGTGAAGGTACAGACTCTTGTGAAGGCATAGAGGCCCATTTGTGGGTGGCCTACAATGCCTGGAGCATCCAAACTCTCCATAAGTTAGTCTCATAAGGAGTAGGTGGGGGGCCATAGTAAGCACCAGTTAAAGAGGAATATTTATAGACTCCTAGAGATATATACTAGATAGTCTTATTGTCCGCCATGGAAGAAATATTGGACTGAAGTGAAGTCTGGGATTTTGGATCATAATATGTCAACTAATCAACTCTAACGATCTTTACATTGTGAGGAAATCACCTCTTACGATGAACTATAGATGTGATAGTTGATATGGTGTAAGTATAGCTATGACCCAAAGGATTTTATAGTCAAGGAGCACATCAATGACTTCGATATCAATACAAATAGGCTTGCCAGCAAATATGCCTAGGTAGTTGTGGTATAAGAAAAGGGGTTTTGAACGATGACCATCCCATGCACACAGAGTGATGGTGGATACGGAAAGGTCAGGGGAACTAAGTTGTTTCCAAATGCAAGTGACCATCACACAAGTTGATGTGCCTTCATCAATGATACACCAATCAACAGTGGCATTTCGAATGGAGAGTGGAATTTGGAAAGGAACAGATGAAGGTAAGGGAGGGTTATCCAACTTGTTAGCATGAAAGACAATCATATGATCATCTTGTGGATCTATGAAACCTAGAGCAAATAATATAACTTTTCATTGTGATGTGCACATCTGGATAACTTCCAACTTTGACATGGTAGTAGGAGACTGTTCAAAGTCATCTATTATGCTATACGTATGGGAAACTTTGGTGAAAACACTTTTTTGGCGTAATGGATCTTTAGGGATCTTGGGTATTAATTCAACCTTAGGTAAGGGATCTCTAAGGTACCGTTGGTTGTTGATAGAGGCTCGGTAGACCCTTTGGGTTGGGACTCAGTCACATACTTAGTAGGTGGCTTGTCATATTGGCACCATCAAGTTTGGAGGTTCATTTCTTTGGTATTTACCTCATCAGAATTCATCATGAGAATCTAATAGTCACGTTGACTTGGTGGTGGAGTTGGTTGGCCTACTTGACCTTGTGTATGTCGTGTGTGGAGCATGATTGTTCAGAGGTCTTTGTTTCAGCCGGATGTATACCCCAGGAAGTTTTGTACACCCCTCCACGCGGGGGGGCGCAGGGGGGACTTGTCCCCCCCGGGTGCTGGGGGGTTCGGGGGCCAGCGGTCCCTCGGCGGGGGCTCGGGGGCAGCACCCCTGAAGCTAAAAACAGATGTAAATTTGCCTTGTAAAAGTATAGTAATTTCTAGTCAATCTGAGCCGTTCATTAGGCGGATGATCTGACGGTAGAATTTATGTTTAGTTTAGGGTTTTTTTCCCTAGAAGGCAACCCCTCTCTTTGTATGAGGGTATTGTATTTGAGGTGGCAATATAGATGTGTATTCTGTGTGTGATCGAGAAATAGAGAGGTGAGACTGTGAGAGAAAACAGAGGATATTACATCGGCTTTGTTGTAGGTTGTGTCTCTTCATTTTGCTGGATAATAGAAAGGAAGGATTGGCTGTTCGAGGTGGACGTAGCCCAAACTGGGTGAACCACGTATATCTGTGTCTCTCTTGTTTTGTGCGTTTTCTGTGTTTATATTTCTGCAATATTTTATGTGTTCCATTGCTCCGTAATATATAATTTTCCAATAGTGTAGGCTAAGTAGCTATGTATCCTTGTTGAGGAAAAGGATTGGTAATCACGGCTGGTTGGGATGAAGTAGGGGAAGGAGGAAGGGCAGTGGGCGATGATCCTAGAGAATCTTATTGAGCTTCCCATGCTTATTGAATCTAAGGTAAAAGAGGAAACTCATGGGTATAATGGCCATAGACTCTAGAATAAGAATAAGGTTTGTTCATACAAAGATTCTTGTTCTGCTTGGGTTGATTGCGCTGTTGCTGGGTTGCAAGATTAGGTTGAATACCCTGAGGGGCATTGGGTGGAGGACACTAGTTGCCTTGATTAACTTGTAGTTGGTGGTTCCTATTGCCCTTCCTCTTGTTCCTTTTTTTGGGTTAGGGGGATTCAGTCCACTCTGCTAAGAATACACTTATCCTTGTGGGGGAGGTCGTTACTGCGGTGGAGGAGGAGTAGGAATGGGTGGCTGGGGTGATGGCACCAAAGGGGCTAGAGCGTTAAGCTATGCATATGGATAATAGGAAGGTGGGGAAACATTGGTATAAGTAGAAGGTGAAATAACTAGCTTTGGAATCTGCTGGTTTCGAGGGGGATATGCAAATAGTTTGCTAGAACCTGGATAAGGATTTCCCTAAGGAGGATTGGGGGAGGGATAGTTTTACATGGAACTGGTCCCTCCTTGAAGTTGACCATAACTCACCTGATGTGGAGCATATGGATAAGGGTGCGATATGGTTCCAACTATTCCATCTGCAACATGAGGTGCCCTCAGTGTGTTCGTAGCACCAATCACGGAATATCGGGGATGAAAATGCAAACATATGCTTCATAGGCGTAAATCGGATCTAATTGAGAGATATTTGGAGTGAATCTTCCTCAGATTGAGGAAAGTGTAATGTGACATATTTTGCAATGGGGGCCAACAAAAATCTTAGAAACCAATCCATATAGACTCAATCTTCAAAGTCACGAGCTCTATAAATACTCCTCCCTCTATGCCATTCTTGAACATGATCAGAAAGGTAGGTGGAAAAAGTTTGACTGAGTGAAATCAAAAGTTAGATACTGGTGTCATAATGGAAAGGTAACTGAAAATATGAAAGAAAGGTTGTGAGAAGAGTCATTAAAGTGGAATGGGTTTCCATGGGCTAGTCTACACACCACTTCGCAGGAGCTCTCCTGAGCCTGTGATGGAACAATCTACAATGAATGGAGTCTTCAGTAATAGAAATGGATGTACACCACATATGGAAGGAGCGAACATGATTAGTTGGATATTCTCTAGGATTACCTTCAAACTTTGGGATGTCTAAAGGGAGCTTAATTTCCATTATTGGCCATGTAGGATCGTGGAGAAGAGGATCATTGATAAGTTGGTTAAAATAGGGGAGACTTAAACTAGCGACAAATGGAAGTAAGGGACTATGATTGACCACACCAATTGGGGTTTCGCTAGTGGGGCACACCCTGGTTAGCACCTAAGTTACCACCCTAGGTTCCTTCACCTGCATTGGTGCCTAACATGATGGTGATATGGGGTTGGGAAGATGTGGAATCAAAGAATGAATGAGATGAATCGACAGAATCAGAATTAGAATCAAAATGATGACTCGATGAAGGATTGGGAGGGTGAACTCAAAATCAATGGGAAGGAATAATATGGAATAACGGTAACTGAGGGTGAACCCCTTGAATTCGACATGACAAATGCCTTGGAGGCACAATGCTATCTAGACTAAAGGATAATGATAGAGATAAAAGAGAAACAAATAACAAGCAAACACTTAGTGCAGTGGCACCAAGTGTAAACTAGTTATTTTAATGATGTTATTGTAATACAAGGAAACATGTCCTATCAAAGAAAAATACCTCTAGCATATAGGTGATCAAAATCCTCAAACAATCCTAGATCTATGGTTTTAGATGGCCTTCTAAAGAACTTCTTACTTGATGAAATCTCATCCCTATAAGTAGAGATGTTCAGAGAAAGGTGGGGTAAAGGACAAACTGCTTCCCACAACTAGTCCTCTAAGGTTTCATCCTAATATTGGTCACTGTGGTTACCTTCATCCCATGGGGTTGCTCTAGCCTTAAGCTTCTTGGTAGTCAGCCATGTTAGTGTCAGTGTCTTCACACTTCCATCAGTGATTAAATTGCTCTTTTGCACGCATATTAGGTGTCTCATTCAATCAGCTGCATTCCATTAGGCCATGGATCAACTCATGGTAGTGGTTTCATTTCAGTTTCCCTCACGTCATATACCTCTTGGTCCATTCAAAACCTATTTTTAGTCATTTATAATCATTCCAATTCATTTCATTCAGTTTTAGGGTTCAATTTCACTAGGTCTAGCATTTGTCATCATGGTCATCCAAAATTGAATAAAAAGGTTAGCAAGCACATGAGGAGGATAAATAAGTTCATAAATTCATAAGTTTACTTTTGATATGCTCAATAAATATTTTTTACCTCAAAACTCTGTTTTGAGGTGAAAACATAGTTTTTCTATTTTTTGTAAAAATTTCATGTAATTTAAGTGTTTCTATATGTAATAAGCTCAACAGCTGTTCCTGGTCACTTTGCAAACTCTTGCCACTGCAAAAAACAAAAGCGCCAAGGAATCATTCCATCTAATTGTCAAGAAAAAGTCAAAATTCAAATGAAAAATAGAGTTTTTGAGAAAAAGTGACTAAGACTTTATAAAAGTGGGTTTGCAATGAGGAAAAATTTAAGTGCATCATTTACAAAGTGAATTCATACTAGCTATTCATTTCATTGTGCAAAACATCAAGTGGAGTGCCAAAATCACAATCTAAAGGGAAATTGAGTAAAGGAGGAAGAAAACTTGAAATTTGCAACAAAATTTCCTGGCGCTATGCATTAGAGGGTTAGCGTTATGTATCAAATAGTTTTTGCTAGTGTTAAATTACGCAAGCGTTGTGCATTAGGTAGGTGCTACACATTGGGCCCAGTGCGCTACGCATTGGCCAGGGAGGTTCGAAAATTGCAAAAATTCATCCCAACTTCTCTCAAATGTTGCATTTCACTCCTACAAGTGTTCACCCATCTTGAGATGAAATTAGTCTTCTTCATGTCTTGTTCATGATTTTGGTTTCTTAAAATCAAAACCCTAGCTTGCCTTCATACATTTTCACCTCATTACAAAACCAACATCCTTTTTCCCTTTTCCCGAACTTCATTGCCCTAAAATTACCTATTGATTCCATTTTTCCTTCACCTTTTCCCCTAAGAAACTAATTCCCATTATTAAACTCTAAGTCCCTCATAAGTCAAAACCCTAATTTCCTAAATCTTTCCCTTCATTCCCCTACTCCACTTCAAATTTGCAAAATCTCTTCATACTCATCTTCTTTGTCCTCACCCATTATCATTGTTCACCATACCATCATCACATGACATCATTAAGACAAGCATCATGGAAAGAAGCAGTGAATCAAGTTTTGAAGAAGATACACTTAGTGATAGCTCAAGGGAAAGAAATTTGCGGTCCAAGAAGCCTCACAAGGGTGGAAAAATTATTAGGGAGGAACCTGTTAGCATGAGTGAACTCCTTGATTGTCCTCTAGCCACCACATGTTTCAGATATCAGTGTTGTTTTGAGTTTTGTGAAATGGTTGAGAGGGTCAAATATCACCATGAGTTAGCAAGGCAGTTTGTGATAAACATGGATAATAATATGGTGCATCTTGTTGGGGTCAATTTCACTCTTTCACCAACTATCATTGCAGAGGCCACAAGAATGCCAGATGTAGGGGAAAAGTGGAACAAGAGGAAAAATATCAATAAGCAGCATTATGAACCGTATCTCAAGGGCAAGTACCATGGTAAACTTAGGAGTGTGTTTCCTTTCCAATTCTTGGAGGACCAGTATGTTCCACTCATGAAGCTTATCATCAAATACTTTTCATGTGAGGGTAGGTTCTCTAAACTTTATGCCTACCACATCAGATTACTTATGCACTTCACCAGGGTCAAAACAATGAGAATTCCTTATTTCATATGTAGAAACATAGAGAGGATGACAGTGATTCCAAAAATAAAACCATATCCATAGCAGCTCAATAGTATTTATCATTTTTCCGTCAGCAAAATTGTTATTTTTCATCAGCTTGCTCAGTTTGGAGTGTCATGGAAACTTTCATTTCCCATGAATAATTCAAGGGGCCTCAGATATTTTCAAATCCTCAAGAGAAAGGTGAATCTTCCTGGCAACAAAAAGAGCCTGAAAGTAAAATAGAGGAGGCTCATGTTCCTATGATTGTCACTTATGGAAGAGGCACTAGGATGCCTTTTGCAGTTGCCAAGCGATTACTATCTCCACCGAGGCTTGAAGGGGTCTTGTTTTCTTCACGGGACAGTAGGAAAATGCTATCTTCACTAGCAGTGAAACGGGATTTTCCTTCTTCTCCAACTAAATAGCTATAGGGTAGAGACAAAGGAAAGAAAAATATGCATGAGGAGGGCCCAATGATGGGCAAGACGGGGATTTTGCTTTGATTGAGGAGGATATCAATGATCTTGGATCTCAAAGCTCAGGACTCAAGGACATGATTATCAAAGACAAGGAGGCTGAAATACAAGCCTTATCACTTGTCCTTCAAAGGGCCAAATGGATCATCAACTTTCTTAAGAAGGAAAACAAGAAACTCGAAGATAAGCAAGCTATTATGGAGCTGCAAATGATTAGAGAAAATAGGCAAGAGGCAAAGAGAAGAAAAATAAAGATGACATCAACTAAGAAAGAAATTGAGGCTGACCGAGAATCATGGTTGGAAAGGGCAAACATCCAGCTTGAGAAGATTCTAGGGAAAGCCAACGAAGAGAAAAAAATGCTATGCCATATGGCCTATCACTACCTAACCCGGAACAAGATTTGCAAAACAAGGGTAAAGAGGCTAAAAGCTAACTTAGGGAGAGCCTTGAGGGTCAAGAAAGAGCATGATAAACTCAAAATTTTGACTGAAGCTTCATTAGCCCAACAAATCTTTTAATGACGTTGCCTCTTGCCAAATTTGAAGAAATTTTGGGTAGTTTTTGTCATTTTGCAATTTTGTAAATAAAAACACAGGAAATTTTAGCTTATGGCATTGCACATTGCATTGGTTCGATATTTTGCCAAATGGCTTATGGTTTTGAATTCCTCATGAAAAAAAAATGAAACCCAAAAAGTTCCATAAATTTTGGAGGACATCTGGGTCACTTAAAGGGCAAAAGACACCTAAAAAATTCCCTCTCTGCCACTTTTTGGACCCACAGGAAGTAGTCTTGGGAGAAATGATTTTTGAAGGGGCAAATAAACTCCAAATCATAAAATTCAAAGTGTTCCAGAAACTAGACAGACGCAGCCTTCCAACAAGCTATCTTGAACCTAATTGGGTGAAGTGAAAGGCCTCCATAAGCATCCTTGAAGCGGCACTGCGCATCAGGCTTAGGGTGCTGTGCATTAGGCAAATTTTTGCCAATTTTACTTAGAACTTAGAATTTCGCCTAGTTTGACTACCAATTAACTTTTTCTCTTCTCCTTGGTAAATTTGTGATTGTAAATGATGTAATATGATGTAAATTTAATTAAAAATGACTTGAGGGGGTAGATACATTAGTTAGAGGTGGTTTGACGTTGAATGAATTAGTTTCGATGCTTTTAGAGGCAAGATGTTCCACTGCCTATATTCTTGTTCTTAGTTTAGATATGGTTGAAACCACCCCTCTTCTCATGGATTCGACCCCTGATGGATAGAATAGGTGGTTTGATGCCTATATGATGTACTTTCTTAGTCATTTGTAGAGGTTGGACTCTTGTGGATGCTTTGAGCTTCATTGTAAATCACTTCTGCAGTTTGGCAAGGAAAGGAACTAGGGTTTTGCAGCATTTTGTGGGATTCTTGTGGTAATGTGCCTTGGCATTGATTCTTCCTTTGTTATTTAGTTTCTCTCATGTGTTATATGTGCCATCATCTATTTCTTTCTTCATAACTAAATGAATCTAGATATATAGGTGGAATGCATTGACATTCAGTGCTTTGCCTTGATAATACATTTAGTTTTTAACATTTTCTACTGTTTGAGTAGGACCTATGAACTTTGCATGCCCTCCCCAACTCCTCACTGGTCTTAGAATTACCATCACACTCAATTCAAAGTGCGAAAACACCTACCTACCTCGCCCCACAAAACATCCTGCAAATCTGAGTTGACTTCCGAGACCTAAAGCTGCCTTCTTCATTTGATCCAACAATGAACCATCAAAATCAAACAAAATCCTCTAACCTAATATACCTAGCCTAAAATCAGCATTCATCTAAATCATATCAAGCCCTAGTTGCTATATTATAACTGAGATTGACAAGGAGAGAGCCCTCTCCCAACTTGGTAGGGCTAGCTACTAGGTTAAGCATGGTTTGATGTTACCCTAGACATGCCTTCCTTCAGCCTGAGGTAGATTTAGGCATTAACAAGCCACCACACAAAATTCCCTGCCACGGGTTGGGTAGCCCCGAGGAGAACTACTCACACAATCACCTAGCCTAACCCCCTCTAGATTGGATTTCTGATGCACTCTGGCTTTAACTGTGGGATGGTGAAGGACTTTAAGCTCCCTAATATTTCAAATTCTATGTCTCAATGAAATGTGACCAATGGGTGTTATTGGAATCTTATGCCACTGAACCTACACCTACCCTACAAAGATTTTTTGTTCCTTACACCCAAGTGGGCTTAATCTATGTATGTTGATTTATTAAGGTGCAATGTTTCAAGTCTTTCCTTAATAGTGTTAACCAACCTCACATTCACTTAAGGTTTGAGTGTGTGAAAATGATGTGTCAAGTAGATGAGTTAATTAACCATGTTTCATGATGCCATATGTTGATGAAATTAAAATGTTGAAATACTGTAAATAAATCTGAAAATGACATAAAAGTAAACAACCAATCAAGCACACAAAACCCCACCCACAAGGGCTACTAATTATCTAAGCAATAGAAAGAAAAACAAGCAACTCAAAGCCACAAAGAATAGGCCAAAAAGATCTAATTTCAAGGGGCTAGGATCTAAAGGCTCTAATCTATTGTAAATGATGCAGACATGCAACAAAAACTAGAAGTGAAAATTGTTGCAAAGGATAGGTGTGAAGCTCAAAGACCTAGGATTCTCAAGAAGATACTAAGGGGGAAGGGAAAACCCAAAATCTTAAGGGAGAAAAGGTAAAAAAACCTATGCAAGAGATCTGAAAAGTAATGGATAAGTTCTAAAAAATAGTGGTTGAAAATAAGTATGGGGGTTTACGCAGTGCATTATATTAGATATCATTTTGGGATTCAACTGCATTAAGTAAGTCATTCATGTATGACCATTTCCATGAGAGGTAGTCGTAACTGACTAATTTCTCATGATTTTTTGAATAGTTCATTAGCACTCATTGCATCGGGTGATGCTCACAGGGGTGAAGAAGTGGGATTGAAACTAGTGAAATGTGGAGAACGAATCATATAGCATCAATCATCACTTCCGGGGCTTGCACCCGGTAACCAGGACTTCCCAGGAGGTCACCCATCCCAGAACTCCTCTGGCTCAAGCGCGCTTAACTGTGGAGTTTTTCCACAATCAAGCCCACTTAGCTTGCTACCCCATCTGCAAAACCTTTAGCAAGTATTGTGCCTCATGAACCATTCAAGTAGAGATCCCTTGACTCTTTTTGAATTTAAGTATGGGGGTTTACGCAGTGCATTATATTAGATATCATTTTTGGCATTCAACTGCGTTAAGTAAGTCATTCACGTATGACCATTTCCATGAGAGGTAGTCGTAACTGACTAATTTCTCATGATTTTTGAATAGTTCACTTAGCACTCATTACATCGGGTGATGCTCACAGGGGTGAAGAATTGGGATTGAAACTAGTGAAATGTGGAGAACAAATCACATAGCATCAAT
>APFE030761520.1:0-65358 GCA_000404065.3 Pinus taeda | reverse complement strand
GTTTTCAGCTGTTTAAGGAGAATTCAAGGTGCTTGCTTGCTCTCCTTAGCTTCTCACCAGTCATTCTCATCCATCCACATCTATCAAAGGCATCAATACAGTCTCCTACCTTGCCCCAAAGAACCCCCTGCGAAAACTGTGTCCAATCCCCGCACCCAAAATTTCCTTTCCCCAATTTTCCACCAAAACCCTAAAAATCCCAAATCAAAACTTCTTATCAGTTTACTAGCCTAAAATCAGTGTTCTTTGTTGGTTATCTTTGCCCGTTGAAGATATTTTCCGAGATAGACCGGAGAGAGCCCTCTCCTGCCCCGTAGGGCTAGCTACGAGGCTAAGTGGTTTGATGTTGCCTTGGAGTTTACCTTTTTCAGCCTGAGGTGAAATTTCAAACGCTAACATATTGGCGACCATACTGGGGAAGAACATTCAACTTGTTGATTGTCTTGTCCCAGTACATGAACTCAAATTGCAGATATGATGCTGATGGTGGACAACAATCAGACACATATGCAGGCTGAACCATTCACCTGGCGACTCCAATTCAATCCAGACATTCCAGTGTTTGTTGATTCATTCATGCAATGGTAGGGTATGTGGAAAACCTTACCCTGTGTGAAGCTGTAGAAGAAATAAGAAATGAGTTAGCAGATACTAAATTTGATGAAGAGTTGCCTAGAAAGAAAAAGAGCACAACTTTTATCAATCCTCTAGATCAACAAGTCAGTGAAGAAGGAAGAGAGTTCTGAGCGCTGGTGGAGAACAAAGAGCTTCATTGTACAATCTTTGATAGGGATTTTAATTAAAAAAGGCAGCTCTGACCCCTGAGATTCCTGTGGTTTGAGATTTGACATTTGTGTCCTCTTTTGTTTCATATGTAGCCTGTTATGTATTCATTTCATTTCATAATCGTTTCCATTTGAACAAATGAAGTGATAAGGTAGAATTCATATTTTTTATGCTCTGCCTTTAATTTTGTTCATATTTAATGTTTTCCTCTGTTTGACAAGGATTCATCTTCTATTCCCTTGTTAGCTCCTCAGCAGTCTTGCCATTCCATTTAATCTCAACTTGATGTTAAAATTTCTTGCCTACCTTGCCTCAGGAGATAATCTGTGTTTTTAATTACATTTCTCTGTTCAAGCTATTCCTTTGCCCCATGCATTTACTAAAACCCCATCATTTTACTAAAACCCCTTTTTATCAATTTACTAGCCTAAAATCAGTGTTCTTTATTGGTTATCTTTGCCCATTGGAGACCTTTTGCCGAGATAGACCAGAGAGAGCCCTCTCTTGCCCCGTAGGGCTAGCTACGAGGTTAAGTGGTTTGATGTTGCCTTGGAGTTTACCTTTCTCAGCCTGAGGTGAAATTTCAAGCGCTAACATAACCTTTCATGTGGGTGGACCAAGATTTGGTTATATCTTGAAAATCCATCAAGAAACGACATTAGTTCCAACTACTGATTGCAATATTTGTTCCATGGTCGGTAATGGGAAATTGTTTTTCTGACAAGCTTTATTGAGATTTATAAAATCTATCAAATACAAATGTCACCATTTTTCTTCTTGACAGGTACTAAGATTGAAACCCTTTTTGAATGCCTATTAGGAAAGATAATCTTGGCATTAAGGAGTTTGTTCAGCTCAGACTTGATTTGGATTTCTAGATTGGGGTCAATTTTCCTTAATTTCTGTTGTACTATTTTGTCATTGGATATCATGGGAATAATGTGTTGTATTATGGAGGTTGTTACACAGTATTTTGTCACGCCTCTTGCAATTCCCTGTGACATACCCAAAAGTGCCAAAAACATGACCATTTTACAGTATATTCATCCATGTATGCGTCTCAGATCCCTCTTAATACTTTGATTAGAAAATGCCTTGAGCTTTCCATGAAGAAATAGCTCTTAAAATCCTAAAATGAGGATCATCGATCTTATAAGGCTTAAAACAACGATGGTCGCCTGTTGCACTGTACTTGACCAGTGATGGCATCACCCTATTCCCTTGCATACCCGCGAGGATCCCAAAAAGGTAACTTTCCCAAAGAGGATGAGAAGCTTCGTGATCTAGAAGCTTCCATAGCAACGAGCTGGAGGTTGTTTCACATAGATGAGGTCGAATCCTCCCAACTTGGCCTCTTTGTCTTATCGCTATGAGCTAGCTCCTTGAGATGAGGGCCTAATCCTATCTTTGGAGAGGTCCTAACTCCCTTTCCCAGCCTATAAATTCATGTTCTCCCATTCCCAAATGGTTGGTCTATGTCTATTTGCACCCTTATGCTAAGTTTGTCCCTCGATGCTATTCATTTGACTTGGAGAAGGAGTGCTTGGAGAGTTTTTGGCTTGAACTTGGATTACCACTCAAGGAGAGCCTTTCAACATCAAGGCTTTGGTTGTAAGCTTCCCTTTATTTCCTAATAATATACAACTTCTAGTTCATCTTCCCAAAATATATATGTTCATGTATTATTTAGCTTGACATTCCTTGATCAGTTAAGTAGGTTGTTATTGGATTTTCTATTGGTTTTGGCATGCTTTGTTGTCTCTTGATTACTTGTGCAAGTGCATAAACATTGAGAGAAGCATGAACAAGCCTGTTGCACAAGTGGTTCAGAGTCTTCAACAAAGGAAATCAGAATAACATCAGAACGAGGTAGGCCATCCCTTTCGTTCTTATTTTCAATTGTAATCTAGGAAGATGTCTAGTTGATTTTTACTTTAGTTTCTAGACCCACTCATTGGGCTAGAGGGATCGTCTTTCTCTGCAAAGAGGGTTAACCTTGACCAAATGGCCACTCTGCTGGGGAACCTATGATCCTTTCCTTCCAATTCTTCACCTTGTCTTTGACGAGTTTGATCAACCATTCATTCTTAGACTTCATTGCTTGTCTATAGTCAGACTCACTTACTGATAAATGCTTGAAGGTTGTTGATTCGAGTTGTTCTTGAAGATTTTGTGTTTTTTATTTGTTTTTCTCGCCCATTCTGTTTTTGGCCCTGACAGTTGCGATGATATTGCAGATTTGTTGATTACACTTGGATGATCGCTACTTTTCTCTTAACAAGTGTGATGATAGAAAAAGTTAGAGAAATTTAGGGTTTGCCTTCTTGTTTTCCGTTCTTTTTTCCTTCTCCCAGTGATTTACTAATGTGATTTTAGTTTAATCTCTTCTTGCCTGCTTGAAATCATCTCTTAACTTGGTTTAAGTGTGTTTGAAGTTTGATTAGCCTTTTAGGGTTTTTAGGTCTTCTAGGTCATCATTCATCCACTTGTTGGTATTCTCATCAGAGATCAATTACTTGTGTTAAAGAGTCTTTTGTGTGTTTGGACATCTTTTGCAAATCACTTTTAGTTCTTGTCTCTTAAGTTGTTTTCATTAGTGTCTGATTGAGTAGATACTGTGAAAGTCACTTAAGTTTTAGTTGACAAACAATAGATTACAAATTGATTGTCTCATTTGAATGGAAAGGAGGTGTTTTCTTTGAGTTTGTGTTTCAAAAAGAAAAAGAGAAAGTGTTTATCTTCTCAATAGTTTTCGAAGCATTTTTTTTGTTGCATTAAAATTATTAATGTGAAATGGATTTTCATGTTTGTTGGCTTGCTTGCATTATCTTTTATTTTTTGCATTAATTACATTGATTGCACTAGAGTGAAAAGAAAAATCATCATTATATCTTAAGGTAGTTTGCTTTAAGGTTTTGTTTAGGCATTGCATTTGCTTATGATATGAAATATTATTTTTCATGTTTTTCATTTAGCATTTGAAAAATTGTCATTGAAGTGTTTTTGTTGGTTTGATGCATGATTTGGGTGATTTTCTTCCCTACATAGATAAATTTCATCGAATTGAAGGATTTCATTTCATCATCTAGTTGCATTTTAGGAACAGGTAACATCGTTAAGGCCTTGAAATCGAAACATAATTTCAAGATCAACTATAAAATCTATTAATTAATCTAAGGAGCATTTGAAACATTAACGTTCATACTTAGTGGTCTAGGCTAGAGGTGTTCTGACGTCTATAAAACTTAGCAGCCGTCATCCACTTTTGCATTAGACATTGCTAGGACGAACTTGTGCGCCCTGTACTGTTGAGTATATAAAAGAAGACTCTCATAGGTTGCAAACCTTTATCCATAGGAAGCTGAGTCTGTCGCCCTGTAAATGTGATACACCGAACACAACATTCGGGGAGATTGCCTGCACGTACGTCAAGTCCTTGGTAAATTTATTTGTTGAGGTGTATATTGCAGTTCATGGTTACTTGGTACTCCTTTTGCCTAGAGTTACATGAGTGGTAATTTCAATCTTTTCTGTCTCTTTAAATTTTAAAAGATCAGTGATAAACTTGTCCTTTCAAGCTCGCTAAACCATCGAAAGAGATTAGAGTCACCATTTCATCCTTTTATTGACTCTTAAAAGATGAAAAGACAAAGTTTTTGTTTCTAAAAATAATTGTCCATGATAAACACATTGAACCCAAGCAGTTGCTTCTTAGACCAATATTGAGTAATTCCCTGTTAATTTCAAGATTGTTAATTAAGCCCTCAACGAATTTCCTTTCCTTTTATGCTCTTGAGAGGAAGTCATCATGGCTGAACCATTGAGTTCATCTCATAGTTCCCCTTCATTGTCTAATATTGAAGGGTCCTCCCAAGGAGTTCATTCAGAGCTTCCTCAGTCACTTGAAGATCAAGGTTTGAGCTTGGGATTATTCCAAGTATCCAACCTCTGTCTTCTTGTCCACCTCCATCAGATTCCTGGTCACCTCAAGAATCTGATCTGGAGACCCCAGATAATCATATTCAAACCCCTGAGAGTCCTTAGACTCCTGAGAGTTTATAGAGGCTTATATTCATTCGTTGAATCCGTTATTTGATTATGTTGTGATATCTTCTCAGCATCCTTGCAGTCCTTATGACCAGCCTGGTATTCCTTTGGAGTTATCTCCTCGCACATCTCAGTTCCTTGTCACCAGTTGTTTCCATCTATGGAGTTAGAAGGTGAAATCACAACCTCATCTCTGGGACATTCGAAAGTTTCCACTACCCATAATCCTCATATCAATGATGAACAAGGGTATGAATTTCCTCTAGAAGGATTTCCTTTTACAGGAAGAGTCCCGTATCTCACCTTTCTTAAAACTAATGGACACATGTTGCCACCAGGTTATACAACCTTAGCTCAGTTAGTTTCAGGTACTCCTAATGCTTTGTCATTGTATCAAAATTCCATTCGGCCTTCAAATGCTATGCCTACATCCGGTCTGTTCATTCCAAATGTGACCTCTCGAACTTATGTACAAACTATTGTCATGTCAATCCCGGTTCAACCTACAATTCCATCACAGTCTGTCTTGTTGTTTCAACCGACCCTTCCGGTGCAACCGACTATTTCAGGTTAGGTTTCATTTAGTTCTTCCACCCCTCCGTTAAGTGGACAGAATGTGCCACCACCTGGGGGAATGATTCAAATATTACTCTTGTGTCAGGTGAAAACAATGTGAGTGGATTAAAATCTCACATGGTTGGAGTTAATCAACCTATTATGGTGGTATTCCTAACCCTGTTGGTCCATCCGAGTAAGGTAACATCCAATATCAACAGCCTTATATGGCTCATATTCCACTCAACAGGCTTATGTCCCATATGGTTCGCAAGCCTTGGTTCATCTTCCTTACATTCCTCAAGAAGGAGCTTATGTCCATCTTGGCCAATCTGCTGTTCTTGGTGGATATGGTAAGATTCAATTTGGACATTATCAATACCCACAGGGTATATCCCAGGGAACTATCCAACAACCCTTGCAACAGCAAGAACAACCTTTACAGCAGCAAGGGCAACCTTTGCAACAACAAGGGAAACTGTTACAATAGCAGGGGCAACCTTTACCATAGTCTCAGCAGCCTTTGCAGTAGTAAGGGAAAGCATTTCAGCAGTAAGGGAAACTATTACAATAGCAGGGGCAACCTTTACCATAGTCTCAGCAGCCTTTGCAGCAAAAAACTCAATTTTTTCAGCAATCTACTCAACCTTTTTCATCGCAAGGCCAACATTTGCAACAACAAGGTCAACCTTTACAACAACAAAGTCAGCCTTTGAAACAACAAGGTCAACCTTGGCAGCATCAATCTTTATATGCATATCAACAAGGTCAACCCTTGCAAGCCCAAGGTCAACCCCTGCAGCAGCAGGGTCAATCTCTTCAGGTTCAGGGTCAACAGGTTCAACAACCTTATAACCGATATGTCATGTACAATACTTATCAACGGCCTATGGTAGGACAATATCAAACCTACCCTGGACCAAATCCACCTTAAGGTCAAGGTAACCTTCAGTGGGGACAAAATCAGGTCCCGTATGGACAAAATCCTCCACTGTGGGGGAAAAATCCTTACCAGCAAGGATGAAACTTGCAATTTGGGTCTCCTCAAAGACCCTATATTCTATTCAACATGCAATTAACTTTCTTGGCTATGTTGGAACTGCTCGATGTCTCAAGGCTCATGAATGATCCTATTCTTCATTCGCCTTATTGGCCTCCAAATCTAACTAAAATTTCAAGTGATTTCCCCAAATTCAAAAGGAAAGTCTAAGGAGGACCCACAATCCCATGTGATGACATATCACCTATGATGCTCCTCCAATTTGGATGTTGATGATTCTATCCATCTTCACCTCTTTCAGAGAACCCTCACAAGTGCTGCCGCAAAATGGTATATTGAGTTGCCTCGAGGTACCTATGTTGACTTCAACTATCTAGCTATGGCCTTCCTCATCCACTTCCAATTTCTGGTTCGGTATGAAACTAACACCCATTTTCTAACATCCCTTAAGAAAGATATCACAACCCACATTTCTGATCATATATATGAATGGAGACATCGCCTCATTAAATTTGAGATTTTTGATGAGTTGTTGACTAAATGGTTCACAAAATCATTCGTTAACAAGATTGCTAAGGATATAGCTATGGGTGGATGTGTTACTGAAGAGAAAGCTATTGGCCGTGCTTAGTATCTAGACTTAGTCTATTCGCAATCTAGCATGTTGTATGAGATGTTTCCTGATGCTTCGAGACCATCTTAGGATCTAACAACATCAAAGCTTCCTGATGTTCCACTTGTTGATGGTGTGATTGGTTCTGTGTCTCAGACTTCCATGAAATATTCTTCGAGGAAAAAATATTATTCGAAGCAGAAATCTATTTCAAACACTGGTCCCAATAACCTTTCAAAAAATTCATCAAATCCTGGTAAAACCTCTGAGGCACATGTTCAGTCTACCACAACAGATAAGGCCTCCAAAGGTAAGAAAAAGGGAAAATGTAAAGTCAAAGTCAACGCTCCAAAATAGGATCCACCCAAGTCATGTGCTGATGATGCTTCTAAGAGGAAGCTAAAATATCCTTTCCTCATCTCTGAGGAAGATCATTACACCAAGGATTGCCCCCGACGTTTTGAAGTTAACCGCTTATTGAAAGGGACACCAACTATTTTAAAAGAATGTTTTCCATCTTAGCAGAAGCAGTTGGTAGACCAACCGCAATCCTCTTCCTCCTCTGGTTCCCAAGTTTTCATGATTAAAGGTTCATCACCTTTTTCGATTGCTACTCGAATAAAGGACTATCAAGCCATGCATAAGTAGACGGTGGAAAAAGAAGTCACCGATATCCCTTCTACTTCTACTCCATTAGTTCTGGTCTGCTCCATATTGAGTGCCCTAACACTGAGTCTGTAATCCGACCACCTCCCAAGGGTGTACTTTGGAAGTCATCTTATAATCTGAAGGCTAAGTTGCACAACACTACAATATTGTTGAGGATTTAGCTCAAGCACCTTCAACAAAGTCTTCCTTGGAGGTTTTACAAACTTGTCCAACGTAGCAGAAGTCACTAGTGTCTGCTATAGATGTTACTAATCCTTTCGATTCGAGTCTGATTACCTTTGATCTTGAAAACTGTGTTCCTTGTCTTCCTCATCAAATTTCCTTTCTGATACAAGTTCTTATCGAAGGAAAGATGATCCATTAGACTGTTATTGATGAAGGTGCTTTGTCTATTTCATGTTGGAAGGCCATTGGCTCTCCTTCTCTTAACCAGCCCCCGAACACCTTGGAAGCCTTTGATGGTAGAGGCTCACGTCCATACAGTATTCTCACAAACTTGTCATTACATTGGAAGGAAAGATGTTGAATTAGAAGTGGAAGTTGTAGATGCCAATCTTAACTACAACCTTCTTCTCGAGCGAAAATGGACCCAGGCTATGTTTTGTGTGGTTTCTTCTTTGTTTCGGGTGCTTTTTTTCCTCACGAAGGACAAATAGTAACCGTCAATCAATTTTCTTTCTTCTCTTATGGTTCATCGAGCGGAAATGTCCCTCACGTGGGAAATTATGAGATTCCTTATGAGTGTATGGGCGCAGGTCTCTTCAAAGACTTTGCTTTAATGGGTAATTTTACTCTCCCACCTCTGAATATTAATTCAATCAATATGATCTCAGTTTCTATGGATCCTTGGATTATTCATACTCCATATCAAATTGATTCATTTGGCGATTATATGCCTTTAAGTCCATTGGAGCAAAATTATCAGGAAACTGTCTTAGTTTCGACGGCCGCTTCAAGTAGTCATACTATTTTCAGTATGAATGTGGACACTTATGTGCCATACCCTTGGCTTGGTTCTTGGGATTCTATGGATCCTTTAAATGAGACATTCCCCACCGATGAGAGTATTGTTGAGGTCATGTCTCTGGACAAAACTCCTTGGAACGGTCTCCATCATCATTCCTCCTTTCTTCCCAATCTCGGTGAAATGCCTAAGTGTTTTGAAGCATTTGTTTCTCATTGCCCAACGTCTCCACTTCAGACACCTGTCCTAGTGCATGAAGTCCTGTCAGAGGGTAACATGAGGAACATCACTGCTACTGTGTCTCTTGAAATTTCCACGGAACTTGGAATTGTCGAGAACATTCATATTGGGGTTTCTTGTTCTCCAGATGAGATCAAGGTTTACAATCAACTTTTTAAATAATTTCGATATGTCTTCGTGTGGTCATACGAGGAAATGCCTGGTATCGATCCAACAATAGTGGTGCATGAGATACCGACTTATCCTGATGCAAAACCTATTCGCCAATGGCTTTTCCCCATGTATCCTCAAATGGTTTCTGCTATTAAAGCAGAAATGGAGAAGCTTTTAAAAGAGGGTTTTATTTATCCCATCCCATTGACAGATTGGGTGTTCAACATTGTCCTTGTTGCCAAAAAGTAGGGCACGATCTGTGTCTATGTTAATTACCACGATATCAATTGTGCATGTCCAAAAGACAATTATCCCACTCCCTTTATCGATCAGATCATCGACAAGTGTGCTAGGAGTGATATTTTCTCGTTCATGGATGGTTTTTCTGGCTACAACCAAATCAACATTTCACAAGCTGATCAAGATAAAAAGACCGTTATCTGTCCCTGGGGAACTTTTTCTTATAAAAAGCTTCCTTTCTGTTTAAAGAATACTAGTGCTACCTTCCAAAGAGTAATGTCTTATGCGTTTCACGACATTCGACACATTGTTCAGCCTTACCTTGATGACTTACCATCTCATTCTGCTAAGTGTCGTGACCATCCAGATCACTTAAGATGCATCTTTTTGTGATGTGGGCATTATAATATCCATCTCAATCTGCACAAATGTGTGTTTTACGTTGAGTCTCACCGACTCTTGGGTTTTGTGGTGTCTCGCAAAGGTAACTGAATTGATCCTTTAAAAATTGAGGCCATTGTCAACTTACCCCCCTACGTCACTGCTGCAATTGTAAAGCTTGCAAGGAAAGGCTAACTTTCTCTATTGATTCATTCCTAGCTACGTTGAACTCACCAAGGGTTTTACTCGCTTACTTAAGAAGGGGATCCATTTCATTTGGGATGAAGTTTCCCAAAAATCCTTTGATGCTTTGAACTAGACGCTTATTAGTGCTCCTTTACTGCATCCCCCTGATTATCGACGTGATTATTTCCTGTACTTGGCTGCAACTGATACTACCATTGCTATGGTTTTAGTTCAGGATGACGATGATGGAAACGAGCACGTGGTTTATTATTTAATCCAAAATCTTCTTGATACTGAGTCTCTATATGCCAATGTTGAGAAACTTTCCTTGGCAACATCCCATGTTGTCCAAAAATTTTGACACTATGTCCTTTTACGGAAAACCACAATGATTTCTAATTGCAATCCCATGAATTATGTACTGACTCGTCAGTTACTTGGGGGAAAATACTCCAAATGGATCATTATCCTGCAGGACTTTGATTTGGATTTTATTGCTGCCAAGTTAAAGACATCGCTTGTTTTTGCTGAGTTGATATGTGCCCTTACGTCTACAAGCACTTCGACTGATTTTACTGAGCAAATTCCTAATGAAACTCTATTTTTGACCATCACTCTCGACCTGTGGTATGGAGATATCATCGTTTATCTCCAAACCAAAAATTTCTGATCTGAGTTGTCTCGATTTGACCGTCGTTGCATTCGGCATAAGTCCCAACCCTATCGGATCCTTGGTGATACATTGTATCGGGTCGGTGTGTACTCTATTCTTCGCAGGTGTCTCACCCTAGAAGAGGCTGAATGGGGCTTGAATGATTACCACTCTGGTGCCTGTGGTGGTCATATGTCAGGCTACACCATCGCTTAGAAAATCCTCCACGCTAGTTATTTATGGCCTTCTATCTTCAAAGATTGTATTTTAGTTGTTCAAAAATTCCATGAATGCCAGATTTTCAACTGAAAACAGTGTGCCTCGCCCACACCCCTGCACCCAGTCATTACTGTTGGCCCATTCGCTAAATGGGGCATTGATTTCATGACATGTAACCCTCTCTCGGCAGGGGGGAATGGTTATATAATCGTTGTCGTCGACTATTTTACTAAATGGGTTGAGGTGATGCCTACATACAATGCTGACGATATCACTGTTGCTCAGTTCTTTTTTAACCATGTCATAGCACGTTTTGGTGTTCCTCAAGGCACTGTAACTGATCATGGATCAAATTTTTGTCAGTACATGATGGTAGAGCTGACAGCTCAGTTGGGCCTTCGTCATGATAGCTCAACTCCTTATTATCCATAAGGCAATGGTCAATTTGAAGTAGTTAATAAATTTTTGATTACTATGCTTCAACGTACCATTGGGAGGCACAAAAAGGATTGGCATTTGAAGCTATTCTCATCTCTCCAGGCTTACAGAACTTCTGTTAAGATGACCACTGGATTCACTCCATTCCAGCTGGTGTATGGTTTATAGGAAACTCTTCCTATTGAATGAGAAATCCCTTCGCTTAAATTAGCTATCGAACTTCTTTTGAATACCTCGCTTGAAGAGGAATGACTACTGTATCTTGAGAGGCTTGATGAGACTTGTCGCATTGCTGCAGTGGTCATCAAAGCTCAAAAGAAACAAGTCAAAGCTCATTTTGACCAAACCGTTTCTCCTTGCAATTTTTCTGAAGGTGACTTAGTCCTTCTTTACGATCAAGCCAATGATAAATTCAGAGTAGGAAAGTTTGAACCCATGTGGCATGTGCCCTACATCATTAAGCACGTATTACAAAAAGGTGCCTATGAGCTATGTGATTATGAGGGAAATGCATTGTCACAACTCCACAATGGGTTGTATCTAAAGAAGTATTATGCCTGAAATTCGTGTAATGACTTTTGTACATTAGTGTGTCAATTCATTAGTGTGCATTTTGAGTTTTGGTGTGTTTGTTTTCTTTTGCAGACACATGTTTTTCTGCTTACACTGTGTTCCATTCGGTTTGTAGATGTCATCAACCATTACGTTGGTTTTGCTGATGGTGATTGTTGTAGCACACGGAACCTATCTTCTGTAGCATGGGTACCCTATGACCCTAATGGCGAGATTATTAACTTACAAGGTATATACCTTGGTCGAACAACTAACAATATTGTTGAATACAGTGCAATCATTGAACTCTTGTCAGAAGCAGTTGTTCTTGGCATTATAGATTTAGTTGTCAAGTTGGATTCATAGCTCGTTGTGTTACAGTGAAACAATCATTACTTAGTGAGAAATCCACAAATATTGCATATGTATCTACATGTTAGATTAATGGAAACAAATTTTGATTTCATCACATATCAACATATTCCACATAATTTAAATTCATTAACAGATGCATTAGCAAATTTTTTTCTTGATAGGAATTTGCGTCATTTATAAAACTGATCATATTGTGGACACATAAGTAGAAAGTAAAACATGCATATGTATATATCTATGTCGTGTTTGTTAGAGCGTTTACATCAAGATATCAAAAAATAGAGTGTTATAGGACACTTGGCTTTCAAAGCCTACAAAATGTGTAAAAGAGATAGAAAGGCTATTACCCTGCACGGTGCTCATGATAACATGAGACTTCTCTAATCACTTGGCCTAACAGCTGATGCATTCTCTTAGATACTCCCATTGTGTGTCTCTTCCAACACAGTGGAACCTCATCAATAGTGGCATACTATGGGACTCCTCGAGTTATCACCTCCAGGTTGTGCTCCATTTCAGCTAAGGGGTCTGCCCCTTCTTCATAGTCTGCACCCACTATTTGATGAGAAAATCGCCGTGCTATTGGTGACATGCCTGGTGGTCTCGCTGGTCCCACATATGCACATTTATCACAAGTTTATTCTCAATTTACACTTTTACAAAAATCATAAAACTTGAAAAAATCCAAAAAACAAGTTTTTTACTACATCGACTCACTGTTCTTTTGGTGGTAGAGGTATATCTGGATCCCACCTAAAATCCATGCGAGCATAAGCATGGTTGTCTACCACGAGTAGTTGGAATTCTATCCAAGCAAAAAATTGTGGTGGGTAATGCATATGCTAAACCCGCTCCTCCTCGAGGCATGAGTTGACTCCATCTCACTAGTCTCGGATCTCGGGGGCAGGATCTAGTACCTCTGCCCGTTGATACTAGAATAAGGGCACTCGCTCCAAAAATAAGGTCACCAATATCGAACCGAACCCAAATTTATTTAGGTGTCCATGCTTCCCCTTGGTCAATTTCCTTTTCATATTTGTTAAAAGGCCTCCACACCAGTTAAATATGGTGGGAGTCAAACATGCAATAGCGTACTGGAACTAGGATTTCGAAGCCTCACGCAAGGCTTGTGTGCCGGATACACATGCCATAGTGAACAAGATCGTTCTCAAGATGAGGTTGTTGGTGATTGTTGCTATCTTCACCTTCCATTCGTTGGTCATTTTGGCACCTAGACAATTCCTCTGGACTAGAGTTCTCGTACTTTCACCTCCTAAGCGAGATCCAAAGACTTGGATTGCTTCCCGTCATCGGGACAATCTAGTGATGAAGTGGATATCCACCTCCCCAAGTTCTATTTCTTGGCCTTTTATGATGAAGACCTCTTGATCTATATCCCAGAGACTGATCAAATAGGGTAGTAAATTCATTTAGGCCCTTAACCCTATGGTCCTGAAGAAATTTAGCAACCTGCAATTCCTTAGGGTGTTTATGGATTCAGGATTCTAAGTTGCTTGGTGGTCTTTAGCCTCATGGCCTCTTTCTTTCCATTCCAGAACCATGATCTCCTGCAAAACATCATTTAACACCAATTAATGTTTTTTTCATGGATTAAAATCATAAATTTTTGCTTGAAAAGAGGATTTTCTTTCCAAAACATCTGCCTTGGTGCCATTGCGCCTATTTTTACAGACAAAGCGATGTCATCATGCGAGATTTTGGGCTTGAGCGTGATCATCCCAAGTCTGATGACCATACCCGCGATGATTGCCGATGCCCTAAAAATTAAAAATCCTCCCTTATAGCATATACATTACCGTTTAAAATGCATAAAGTTTTGATAAAATGCAAGAGCAAGGATGGGCCTCTTACCTATTGTAGATGGTTCGTGAAATGGCACTCTGGATCTCTTGTAACAGTCACTTGAAAATCAAGAAAATTAGGGCACAAATGAACATTTAGAGCTTACTATGGTAAAATGGTAAAAATAAAATTACTTTTGGTTATTTATAATTTTTGCAAGTCATTTTTGTCGATATTTTAATATTTTTTCTCAATATCAGTGATGGGTGAATTTCTTTGTGCAGTTACAGGTATCTTCGAATCAACAGTGATCATTATTGACTGATTCCTGTGAGTTTTATTTTATCTCTTTTTCAGACTCATCAAATAAACAAAAAAGGAACCTCCCTGGAGTCATCTTTCAGTTCTTTTTTGACTCTCAAAAACTAAAAAGATTTTCGAGTAATTGTCATTTTGAACTTGTTAAATTAAATGAGTCAATGTCACCTCAGTATACATTTACCCTTTTTCGGGCTGAGATTGACTATTTACGAAAAAGTTACACCTTGATCGACATGGTTAAGAGGTTCTCTTAGATATTGTTTTCTACCTTTTCAAATTCGAGAGATAAATTATGAAAAGGGACATGATGGAGTTTTATTTCTCATCTCTTTTTCAAACTCTCTAAATATGAAAAAGACACAAAGTTATCTTACGTCAAAATCATTAAAATTTTACGACGAAAGGCTTGCACCATGATGAGGCCGAGATTCTCCTTCCTAGGGCTCATAAAACTTACTAGGATGGATTCATTCTAAGAATGAACTTACATGAAAAGCATATGTTATCCCCTTCAAGTTTGTGATAAAAATAATTGGGGTACTCGCTAGAAATAGCGGGGGGAAAATGAAGATGAAACATTCTTTTTATAGGCAGCATGTCACTCTTGAACATGACACTCTTATTCTCTTGTGTCAGATTTGGGATATCCTCACTCAATCACTTGCCCTCCCGGGTTTTGGGTGATCCATTTTTGCCTCTCATTTGACTATTCCATATTCTCATCATGACTTTTAGTCCTATGTCGAGTCAGATGCTGCCACACTCCGGAGTTGTGTCGCCAATGTTCAAGAGAAATCCAATATGTATTTATTTACCTATACATTGTTTGAGTCATTGCTACCGTCTTGAAAATTATTCCACTTTATTCCTTGTTTCGTGTCGATGATGGGGGATTCATCATTTCCCTCCTTCGATGGGTCGCTTCCTGTTGACTTTAGCTCATTATCCAGGAAGATGGCTTAGAAACTCCCTTTCAGTACCTTAGAGCTTGCATGCCTTAATGGCAAGTTCTTCGCATTCGATGACAAGTCTACATCATTGGCTTTCAATCGGGTGATTCCATGAGTGTTCGACTTCAAATTCATTATCACATTCACAGATTATACAGTTGTACCTTGAGAGCCATTGTCATTATTGGTGGTTTCTCTAGTACCTGTTAACATACCACATCATTGGCCAGTAATTAGGTAGTTTTCTAGCATGTTCGATTTCAAGATGTTCATGCCCATGTTGGAATTCGTACTTTGATCGGGCTGGGATGGAGTGCAAGACCCTGGGTTTTGCCTAATATGACTTAGGTTGCGTGGAGTTATATGTTGTTTATGATTTTACACATGTTTCTACTATATGGATAGCTGTGACCATACCATGGGACTTTATATTTATGATGATCCCTGTTATCTAGATGGCTGCGCCCATACCATGGATCTTTTCATATAGTCTTCATTATTCAGATGGTTGTGCCCATGTCGTAGATTCATTTCTTGATCTCAGATATGTATATGCATCCTTGATTTGCAGGTCTCCTAACGGTGTGTGTCCTTGTCCTTCCAAGAGCTCGTAAAGCATCTCAGTCATCACTCCTCGTTCTCCCTTCATGCTTTAGGGGGCATCAGTTACACAGTATTTGGTCATGCCTCCTGCACTTCCCTGTGACATACCCTGAAGTGGAGAAATCATGACCATTATATAGTATACTCATCCATGTATGTAGCTCAGATCCCTCTTAATGCTTTGATTGGAAAATGCCTTGAGCTTTCCCTGAAGGAATAGCTCTTAAAACCCTAAAATAAGGATCGTCGCTCTTATAAGGCTTAAAACAATGATGGTCACTTGTTGCACTGTACTTGACCAGTGATGGCATCGCCATTTTGCCTTGCATACTTGGATGATCCACGAAGGTAATTTTCCCAAAGAGGATGAGAAGCTTCGAGATCTAGAAGCTTCCAGAGCGACGAGGTGGAGGTTGTTTCACATAGATGAGGTAAAATCCTCCCAACTTGGCCTCTTTCTCTTATCCATATGAGCTACCTCCTTGAGATGAGGGCCTAATCCTATCTTTGGAGAGGTCCTAAATCCCTTTCCCAGCCTAAAAATTCATCCTCACCCATTCCCAAATGGTTGGTCTATGTCTATTTGCACCCTTATGCTAAGTTTGTGCGTAGAGACTATTCATTTGACTTGGAGAAGGAGTGTTTGGAGATTTCTTGGCTTGGACTTGGATAACCACTCAAGGTGTAAGCTTCCCTTTATTTCCTAATAATATACAAATGTTGTTTCATCTTTCCCAAAATATATATGTTCATGTATTATTTAGCTTGACATTCCTTGATCAATTAAGTAGGTTGTTATTGGATTTGCTAAATGCTTTGGCATGCTTTGTTGTCTCTTGATTACTTGTGTAGGTGCATAAACACTAAGAGAATCAGGAACAAGCCCATGATACAAGTGGTTCAGAGTCTTCAACAAAGGAAATCGGAATAGCATCAGAATGAGGTAGGACATATCTTTCGTTCTTATTTTCATTTGTAACCTAGGAAGATGTCTAGTTGATTGTTACTTCAGTTGCTAGACCCACCCATTGGGCTAGAGGGATCGTCTCTGTCCGTAGAGAGGATTAACCTTGACAACAAAGGTATCATATATTTTAAGATCATCGTAGCTCCAAGCAAAGATACCTTTATACCTTTTTAACAAAATAATAAAGGTTAATCACTCATCAGGTGAGAGACCAAGTCCTATATTGATGTTTTGTGGTTTGATATATCAGTTCGAAGTTTTACAAGTTAAAACCTTAAGGTTGGACTTTGGAGTTTAGAATTAATAACCTTCTTAAATATGTCTTTTAGATCATAAAGATCTTCAAGTTTTACCACAGATTTAGGTAATGGATGGTCGAAAAAATAATTCTATGGAAAAGCTATCTAGACTGTAGTCCTCTAATGGTATAAGCTTGGATGCTATATTAGCCAGAAGGTCAACACTTGCATTTTGAAGTCTAGGGATAGGAGATATGTTGAATGCTAAAAAATGTGAAGTAAGGTCTTGAACCAATGATTGATAATGTTTTAAATGTCCAGAGAGATAATGAATGGTGTTTCTTACTTGTTTGATAACAATTTCAGAATCTCCAAATACTTGAAGATATTTCATATCAAAACCTATTTCTTTATACAAACCCTGGATTAATGCCTCATATTCAAAAATATTATTTGTGCATTCAAATTCCAACCTACATGCTAGCGTTGTTTTTTCTCCTTCTGAACTAATTATATACAACCGGCTCCTGCACCATCATTGGATTTAGATCCATCAAAATATAATGTCCAAAATAAAGTTTTAACTAATGGTTTATCTACATGATTTATACATATGGACGAATCTAGAGAAAAATTCTCAGTCTGGGAAGTAATAGAGTTATCCAAAAAAGGTGACTTATGTGCATTGAAATTTCCTAAAAATAACTCAGCAGAGTAGCTTCCAATGATATTATTGTTAAAATCCATTGGTTCATTTTCATCTTCAAAATGAGTTATTGTATGTTTCAAATGTTTTTCTCGGTCAATTCTGATTTGATTTGGATTTCCGCTGTAAGGGAGCCACATGTGAGACCAATATGTTGCAAAATAGCCATGAAGTTTCTCAGAGCAGCCAAGAATTAAACCATAAAATTCAGGGATATTGACAACTATTATGTAAATTACTTGACAAACTTTTGGATTAGAAGAGAGTCTAATGCTGACTGAATCCATTTCCCTTAAGGCTTCCACTTTTGCTCTGTCATGTTGGACAATGTGGATTGCAAAATTTTGGGGTAAAACATTTAATTTCATTTAGATTGATCTTGGCATTATGTTTGAAGAGGCCCCTGAGTCTATTAAGTAGTTATGGAGGATTTTATTGAAGATTTCATAAGTCAAGAGGAAAGGGGGAGTGTGTGAGTTAGATCTATCGCCAGTTAGGATATCATCAGTGGAATCAATATTATTTGATGAATCATTAGGAGGCTTACCCATTCCCCTAGAAGCTTTGGATAACAAAGCAACATGAAGAGGAGAAGCAATAACTTCATTCAATTTTTTTAGTAATAGATTAAGTTGATGTTTAAGCTTACTGAGATCGTGAAGAGAGATATTTTCTCTGGCTTTCTTCATGTCCTCCATTATGTTATATTCCATGTTATCACCAGATACCAAGGTTTTGGATGAAGATGGAGGATTATATGAGGATGGGGTTGGTTCAGGAGATGTAGAAGAAGAACTTTCACTGACCACTTTATCCTTGGTAGCAGAGGTTAAAGGATTTTTCTTTTCTTGAGATTGTGTTGAATCAGTTGGGCCTTTACTCCTAGTTCTAACAGGTAAATCTTCTTTCTCATCTTCATCATTGGAAGTAGGTAGGATAAAATCCCATATACCATGTACTTCAACCAATTCTTCATCTTCAGTTTCATCATCAGATAATCCAGTTTCTTCATCATCTTCATCTAAATCAGACTCATCATTGGATATTGTATTTAGAGGTTGATGATTAGATGTCTGATTTCTCTTGAAGGATCTAAAAGGTTTCTTAGAAGAGGACTCAACCACCTGTTTCTTGATTTCCACCATCTCATTTGACATGGTTTTAAGGACTTTTTGCAATCCTTCAAGAACAAAGGGATCCTTAGGGGGTTTCTTCTTATATTCATCCTTAAATGTGACATTTTTCGTCTTTCTTTCTTCTTGGGCAGTCTTCTTTTCCAATGCAACTATTCTCTTTTCTACAAACAAGGCTTCTTTCATGTTTTCTACTAAAGTAGCCTTATTGGCTCTATCCACAAAAATCACTATATTGGAAGGAAAAGAAGAAATATACCACTCGATTTGGACATCAACGCCAGGGCTTGATGTGGCTGTGATTTTGTTTAGCAATTTATTAAATCTGGAATTGAAATCTTTAATCTTTTCATCTGAATTAGATTTTGAATTAGAAAGGTCATTAATAAGGGATGAAATTGTGTGGTCATCACCGAATTTAGCTATGAATTATTCTTCAAACATGTCCCAATTAGTAATAGACCCCGTTGGTAATGAAAAATACCATGAACCCGCTGATCCTTGGAGGGTGTAGGGAAATAATATTACTACATAGTCTTCTTCAACTACTCCATTAATATTAGTGGCTAACATATAATTATGGAGGTGCTCTTCATCAGGTAACCCGTCATTAGGATAAATTTTGGTAGCGATCTTTCAGGATGCTTAGGTAGATCATGGAGAGGTGTTTCCATTTGCACAACTTCAGGATTGGTCCATGGCCTGACTGGTGGTGGAGATTGTTGCTGTTGTATTCTTGCCATTATTGGAGTTTTGGAACTGGTGGATATTGAGGTTGATTGTGTGGAAGAAGAGGCATTTTGTGTATTTGTGCTAAATGAACTAGCATTGGTAGTTTGAGAAGAAGGGGTATTAACAGGAATGAATGGAGGGAATGAAGGTGTTTGTGGAGGAGAATTTGACAAAACCTCACTAGTAGATGTTTGTGACTCAGATTTATTTGTCTTCTTTTGGAAATAAGGAAGAGGAAACTCAAATGTAGGAACCCCAAGCTTCTCTCTTTGAGAATGAGTTACAATCCGTGTATTTTTTAAATTAGAAGTTACACTTCCTATAGAAGCTTTAGATAGCACATGATTTTTTGCTGAAATAGAGATTTCTCCTAATTTATTTATTAAAGTATGGATCTCAGGTTATTCAGGATTGTAATCTAAAGAGGGTGCTTTAGGAAATGTACTAGGATATTTAGGAGGTGATTTATCAACTTTTGATCTAGAAATAGGAGATTTGGATGAAGATCTAGAAGTTGGAGGTGATCTTGAGGGGGAGTGACTCTTGGAATGCCTTTTTAATTTAGATTGATCTATCTTTTCCATTCATAGTCGGTGGCCCTCCTTCTAGCGCCAAAATGTTGATGCCTCGAAAATTGCTGCAACAACGTGGGAGAAAACCACCAGGTCGGGGACTTGAATACTGTGCCTTATCCATTTAGAATAGTGGCTCTGACTGGATATAATGGGACCAATTTCCCAATAAAAATGTGATAGAATGGATAGAGTGTTTATGACCAAAAACTAAGTGATAGATGGGGTGGTTTATAAACTAGAATACATGTATATTAATCTATGTATTACCTGGGGTTTACTTATGTTTATAAGATCTAGAAGAATTGTCCTTAGTGTATGATAATAAAGATTGATCAAACACTTACAAAAATGAAAATATTTTAAGATAATTATTTCGATTAAATAGTTAACCAAATTAATTGATGAAACACATATTGCATCAAATAAAGTTAAAAAATTATTCATGTATGTATTAAGGATGGAAATTCTATCATGTTCAGAAGTGAATTAATACAGAGCTGCATTAGAAATGATACATATAATGAACAATATAAAGAGAAATGACTATGAATTCATAAACAAACCAAATATACAATGATAAAAGTGCCCGATGTATATGACTCTGCTCATGAAAGAAATAGTTCCAGTCTAGTCTTTCTCATTAAGATGGTTTCAAAAGTACAAAAGTGAAACCTTCCAAAGCCTTCTCTACAAAATTTCAGGACCCTGAGCTGGTCATTCTACTAAGACAAACTTCAAAAGTACAGTAGTGAAAGCTTCCAAAGTTTTTCTTTATAAAATCTGGGGACCTTTTCTTTGTAGACATGAAAAGGTTTATATAATAAAAATGAAGTACAAAAATAGGCATTTCATGAAAGTTTTGAGGAGGTTAAAACAACTCTCCTTAAAATAAGTGAAAAAATATAGAAATAGAAATTGTTGAAATGACAAGATCAAGAATGTGATTGTGTATATTCTTTCATTCGCCGCTTGAGCTCATAAATATCCATCATTGGGTTAACTTCAGGAGACTGACCTGTCCTCATGTGTAGTTTTCCTATGTACACTACATCTGAAAGCGTAGGAAGCATATGGGTGGATGAGTCATCAAATCAACGTAGCATTAGCCACTGACTGTGTGGCTTCACAAGATATCTCTAATACACTTCCCAGCCGAGTTTGGTCAACTTTTTAATCAATTCTTCCTTTGATTTTGAAGTTTCTTTCCACTGTCTTTCTAGGACTTTGATATCAGGAAGACTATCAGGTGGGCATTCTTGAATCAGGTTAGCATTGTGCAGGTTATCATTGATAGTTTCAATGATGTTATTTGCAACATTAGTTGCCCTAGAGACTTATATTTCTTCTTGTTTCAATTGAATGTCCCAATCAGTAAAGATGATTTTCTTGTGAGATTCCTCTATTATGGGAAGATATACTACTCTACCTTATGGAGTATCTTTCGATGTTATAAATTTGATATTTATCATCAATGTCATTGAAAGTCACCTTCAGATCAGATGGTTGATTCATCAGTGAATCACTTGTAACACACAGTGGATTGATGATAGATATTTTTTGACAGAACATTGCTTGTTGCCTTGATAACATAGTGTTTAACGCTAATGCTTCTTTTATAAAATCCTCCACTTTAGGATTGTCCTTCAACTGATCAAGTGAAAACTGGAGCTGTTGTATTTAGAAATCCTTAGTACCGGTCTTTTCCTGATATTGGAGCTTTAATTGATCAAATATCTGCTGGAGTTAAGACATTTGTGTCTTCATTTGATGGTAAATACTTTGTCTTTCTTCAGCTAACTACTACTCTAACTGTTGGATTCTTTCTTCTTTTTCTCTGACTAGTTGTATAACCTCTGTTGCTTTTTCAATTGTAGCAGATGCATAAGTACCTGCAAACTGTGACAACTTTGTCAAATTTTCTGAAGGATCAATTGGTGTATCCTTCCATACTATATCCATAGGTATGTCACGAGGAATGACTACTGATGATGGTTTTGTTCTTCTCCTTTTTCTTTGTCTTTTCACCACAACTTGATGTTTGGTACTGTAAAAGACGTCAAGAGGAGGGATTTATTCCACTTTAAGGACTATTTCAGATGAAGGGAATGTTGGGACGATCTCAACTTCCTTTGTAGTGAAAACTTTATCAGTAGTCCTATCAGTAAACAAGCTCTATCCAGGGTTATGGGGTGTGTTGAATGTTTTCTCCATTTCAATGTTTTTTACCCCTTGTTGTCCTTTAAGTTGTTCATCAAGTTGTTTATAGGCTTCATCCAGCTGATTCTTAAAGGGAGTTTCATCAATATGTACTTCTTTGGATTTATCTTCCACTTCACTTCTTTGGATTTATCTTCCACTTCAATATCCTTCGAAACTTGTTTTGATTTCGGTTTAGAATTATTTTTTGAACTCTTCTATGGATTTTGCTTTGAATTCAGCTTTGAACCCTATTTTGATTTCTGTTCCAAATTCTTCTCTGAACCTTGTTTTGACTTCTGTTCCGAATTATTCTCTAAACCTTGCTCTGAGAATTTTGCTGAGTCTTTCTCTAAGCCTTGTTCTGAATCCTGCTGCTCTTGGATAATCAATTGAGGGATCCTCAACAGATCCAAAGGGACATTTTGCAGTCTTCTTTCTCTGTATTCTTGGAATTGGGCTACCCTTTTGGATTCAATTTTAACGTAGCCAAATTATGCACTTGTGAAAATAGTTCAAAAAATTCAAATAGGTCATCATATTCGTCATCTTCATGACTGAATTGTCACATTTTCACTTGGGCAGTGAAATTATGTGCAACTTTGTTAGAGTCAAATTGTCTGCTAGGAATGGTAGCAAGATTCAAACATGTAATATTATCAATTTCAAGCGCATCATCCTTGAAATCATGTAGAGCATAAACACCGCATTGGATGGGGAATGAAGGCCAAAGATAGTTCTTGGATTCCTTTAGGGTCTTTGTTAGTCCATCCCCTACAGTTTGATATGCAATCTCCCTAACCAATACTTTATCCGGGACATACAATGGGAGAACATGAGGAGTTGCTAGAATTCCATAGACTCTAAAATAGGTAAAAATATCTTCTCCAAACCACCTGCCTATTGGTATGAAATCAATTTTGGCCTCATCAGAAAATCTTGGGGCTCTTTTGTCAAAAACAGTTTGGTGAATGGGTAGCATAACTCCTTGGAAATTTTTATAGAAATGGGTGTGGAAATTAGATTCCCACAAAGTTTTATGATATATATGGATGGGAGTGGGATCTTGAATGGTTTATTTTGATCCCATGTTTGGGAAATTGGTAGTGAAATAGATTGCATCCATGATATATACACTCATAAAAAATGGTGGAACTACTCTGGTAGTAACATATCGATGTTGCCCAAACTCTCGAATTTGGAAGGAAATGTTATTTGAAAGGATAGTGCCCCAATTCATTATATAATAATTGACTGCTACTTAAATAAGAGGAACCCATTCAACTAAAAAATTAGTTGTATTAGGGTGCCCAAATAGTCTACACATCATAGCTGTGATATAAGAATAGGGAGCGGCAAGAGAAGGTATAGAGTACGTACCCAATTTCTCATGCTTATGTTTGTTCGGGTAGGATCTCTGTTGTTTAATTGGATCTGATGCCACCTCATTCTCGCTTGCAAAGTGCTCGAGGAAAGATTTGTCATACACCTTCTCTGGGTCAGGTATATGTTACATTTTCTTCAAGTCTTCAGCTGTAAAGGACCCGCTGACTGTTTTTCTTGAAGTCAAGAATGTCCTATCGACAATGTTAATATTCTCAATTATCCATTTTACCATATAATCAAGGAACTTGGGTCGAGCAGTGATCCTGTTAAAAAAAGAGCTGGAAGCTTCATAGTTGGAGGCTTCATAAGAGGAAGTAGCGTCTGTTGTTGTCACTCTTTGTATTACCTTAGGCCCTTCGCTTTCGAGCAATCGGTACATGGATTCCCACGAAGATGTTCCACTGTCTATTATGCATGTAGTGTCTAAGAAAAGTGGGGGCATCTCTGTTACATCGGAAGAAGAAGGTGCAGATTGTAAAGTCTCCATGGCTTTCTTTCCTTTCTTTGTCTTAGTCATCCTGTTACACAACTTCTTCTCGGGTTAAACCTGCAAATTGGAAACATAGAGGAATGAAGAGCAATAGGTCTGAAATGCAGAAGCGTTTGAACATACAAGGCTTGAAATGTCGGGAAGCATAGTTTAAATGTGAACAAATCTATATACAGGCCATCAAATCACCTTGGGGATTTAAACCATAAATACCCTTAGAAATCTTTAATAACTGAAATCATGGATTTGTGTGGTAATTTATTATCTCATTAATATATCTTATCACAAAAACCTTTCAAATGGTATTTAAAACTTGTTTCTTTGTGTTCTGCTGATATACAATAGCGATATCATTATATCGGTTCTTTGGGTATGGGAAGTGCGAGATGCGATTATCGCAATATCACAATCAGATGTTTTGGAGTAGAGGGGAATATATATAGCCAAAGGGTTTTTGCGATTGCGAAATCATGAGAATGACATGGCATTAGGGCGGGCCCAATTGATGATTAAGAAGCGTGGCTTTTCCTTTGAATTATTCATTCATATGATTTTATTAAAATCACGCCTTTTAACAGGTAGCTTTATCGTAATCAGAAGATCAGAGGTGAAAGGAGCGGTGAGCCGTTTGCTAATTTGCGATTCATCTGGACGCGACATGTTTATAGATTGTGTTAATTGTTTTAACATATTCTGATGGTTTATCGCATATCGCAATTAGAATGGTCCTCGTGTTTTTCATATATAATGTTCGTTATAAAATTGTGATGCGGGAAAGTCCTGATATAAAGTAGATTTTTAAACAATACCTAAGCCTTTTGAGTTTTGGACATGTTTTGTTCTAGGGGGGTTATTCTTTATTGCATTGCAAATTTTGAAAGGATAAAATGGGGCATTGTTCATTTTAAGACTTGTGAAGTACGATAGTCGAGATTTTTTTAATGCAAGCTCATTCGAGTTGTTCGGGCCTAATGAATTTGGATTTGGTTATTCAAAAAAATCAAATTTGTCCTTTTAAAACCCTAAAATATTTTATTTTCCTATGTTTTTAAAATTTAAAGGGTCCCCATTTATTTATATAATAATTTCCTAAGAGATTTATATATAAATAAAAACGGGGGGTTGTTGCATAGCACAACACGATGTTGACTTGTGCATGCAATTGGGAATTTAGGTCAGTGAAAAAGAAATTAACTCAGGGTTTGGGAATCTAGGGTGGTTGTTTAGCCCCTGGGGGTCCTGTATCTTCTAAGGAAGGTCTTTAAATCTTCAGTTTGTCGATTCCACTTCCTTAATTGTACTTAGAAGGTTGAGTCATATCATAGTAACTCTTCGTCACATGCTTACCCTGGTATATCAGTGAAATTGGGTAAATGTGGGAGAAAGGTGTTATAGAGTGGTATCAGAGCTGGTTTATGTTCTCTTTGGGTGATATTTGATATCATAGAGTGGTATCAGAACATGGTTCAACCCTTGGACTAGATGGGTGGAACATGGATTGTCATGCAAGCATGAAGGTTGTATATGGGCTTGTTATGTATGCATGATGATGGTCATGGTTACAATGGTGTTGTCATGTAGAAGTTGATGATGTTTTTGCTGGGATGTGTTTGTCATGAATGCATGTCAATTATATATGCATTTGTTATGCATGTCAGTGTCTATATGTTTTTATGCGTGTATTGTCACGGTTATGGTTATGCATGTAAAGCAGGCCAGACATGCATCGTGAGGTCATTGTATGAAATTTAGGTCATCATGATGCTATCAGTATGTTATGATGCTAATATTTTGGCTGAGATAGAGCAGGAGAAGTAGATTATTAGATCGAGGTTGCAACACTGGACCTCGAGGTAAGAGCAGATCATCGTACAATTTTGTATCTTGGCTATGTAGGTATGCTGTTTAATGATTTTTATATGCATTATTGTTATACACATGCATGTTTCTATTGTTGTTGTTGTTACATCCATGATAGATGCTAGTTTATTAGTGTGGTCATGTACAATCGTGTCGGTTAGTCATGCATGATAGTAACTTGTTGTTATATGCATTGCAGTCATATGCATGATGATTATGGTCACTGCATTTAAGATCTTGATGTATATGTATCATGTTAATATAATTAGCTTGTGTAGATGGTTATCATTATGATATTCATGTATGAGTTGATATATTTGTGATTTTGTGTTGTATTAATTTGGACTGACTTGTGTAGATGTGATAGCCTCCCCTGAGATACATTGAGGTATGATTTTGATTATGTCGTCTATTTGGTTTATTTAACATGGTATGTTTATAGGTTGTTTAAATGTTTGATTAAGTGCATGATATGAGTACGTGTTTCTAATATTGCATGAAGGAATGATCTTGGTTTAAGATAGTTGTACTAACATAATATGTTCTGAGACAACTGATATGCACTTGAGTGTAAGTGGGTGCTAGTTGTAGTATTATGATTAATGATTGTGATTTGACTGTTGATTATGACATGTTTATTAGTCTTGGTAAAGGATGATTTCAAATTAATAGATATAATGTCTTGTTCTTTGGAACATGTGACTGACATGTGTGAACATATGTAGGGTCGCATGCTTGGTATTAGCCTGACAAGGTAATATTTGATTTGTTTACATAACTAATAGTTGGGTGATGTGACAGTACATAGTAAAACTCGTTTGCAACAAGGTAAAAGTTAAAAGAAAGGAATTGGGTGAGAATTCATTTGGTTATGTTTGGAAATGTAATTCCAAATGAATGAGTGCTTTGCATGAATACATGAAGTCTTCTTAACCTTGGTTTTTTCTAACATTATTTGGATATGTTCTATATTCATGAACATGTATTTGATAGGTATATTAGTTAGTTTCTAGTTATGGTTTGATAAGTCAAGGAATTGGAGTTCCTTGAGAGATGGCATGGATGTGTTCAGTTATAAGGCAACATGCTTGGAACAACAAGGAAAGGTAACTGGTATATTGTTATATTTATTTATACACTGGAAGTTATGTGTTTATGGCAGTATGATGTAGGGATTTCATGGCAAAAGAGATTGTCGTGAAATATTAAAAGAGGCTCGGGTTGAAATTTCCCTTGGAAGCATTGGGAACCATGGGGGATTGAGTCACGGTGTCTATTGGAAGTCTTGTGCTCTTGGTGCTTTGTGATTTGTTTGCGCTTGGCTTGCGGTTTTGTTTGTGTCTTGTGCATGGTCATGCCACTTTATTTGTGGTGTCGTATTACTATTGGTTTTTCATGGTTTTATTCTTGTTTGTTTTTGGTTCTTGCCTTTTTTGTGTCAATGGTCTTGGGAATTGGATGGGAAGAGAAAATTTAATGGAGTTTGAGGAGAGCTTTGTGGTATGCAATAAGTAATGTAGGACCCGCCCAATGCTTGAGAAAAGGGTAACTGAAGGCAAGAGTATCACAGTTAGTTGGATTCGTTGGGTCCATGGGGATGATTGGATGGTGGCAAGACAATCATGAAAAAGGTAATCAGGAAAGGTAAAATGAATGGACTTGAGGCGTCTGCTGCCTTGGCTATGTTGGGAGCTATGTTCGCAATGTTGTGCATATTGTGCACGGATAAAGGAAGTTATATTAACCTTGACCTTATGATATCTGGTGATTGTGTTGTGATTATGATTATGATTATGATTATGATGATGTCTATATATGTATAATGAATTTACGTATGACATTGTATGACAGGGTCGTCATAGATCATGATTGTTTCATGCTAATGTTTATATACATGTATGTATATATGTTGTTGTCTGACAGGGTTGTCAGGAATCATGATTGTTTTATGCTAATGTCGATATGGATATATGCATGTATGTATGTTGTGTTATGAAAAGGTCGTTGTGGGTCATTCTTATGGAGGATTGATTGCTTATGCAACTGAATTACTTGAAGAGGTTCTTGGTTTATGGGGAATCAAGTGGAAAGAGTAGTCTTGACAAATCTACAAGGTTAGTATCAGGTGGATATGAATTGATTTTATGTGATTATATTATGTCCATGTTTACGTTATGGGTAGGTAATGTTGAGGATACATTAGCGGATTAAAAGTAGTGTGATAGGTGGCATGTTGGGACTAGCATGAATAGTGGAAAGACACTAGAAGCAAGGTTGCTTGGTAGAGTCAACGTGGTCTCTATATGCACCATACTACTATTGTATATGTTGGTATTATTATCATTGATGGAAAAATAACTATAGGAGTAGCAAGACATAAGTAGCTTGGGTAGAGGAAAAATAAAGGAGAAGAAAAGGAAAAGGAGAGTGGAAAGGAAAAAGAGCAACAAAAGAGCAGCAAAAGAGTAGTAAGGCAAAAGAACAACAAAGGAAAAGGAGAGCAGCAAGGCAAAGGATCAAATGAACAATAAAAGACCAGTAACAAGAGCATGCAAGGTACTACCAAAGGAACAATGTATGTGGCAAAGCATGTTTGATATGCAGGAACAAGAGAAAGGGTGATGGAAAATGCTTTAGGAAATATGTTGCAGAGATTGCTATATTGAAGAATTTATTATGATGTGAAATTGTTGAATGAGCTGAATTGTTTTGATGAAAGGAAATGAAAAGACTTCATGACAACAAAGGCAAGGCAAGAATCCATGAAAACAAGGCTGCTGAGACAGTGACATGCATATGTTTTGATGCAAGTCCAAGGAAAAGGCAAAGATGCATCAAATATTATTGTGATGCATTAATGATAAATGTTGTTATTGATCATGAGGAATGAATTCTCATATGTTACTCTTATAATTTTACATGATGTTGGCATTAGGTTGATGAATTTAATCATTAAATGTGGCTGAAATTAATATTGGATGGATTATTTATTTTTGTGTTCTAATATTCAAGATATGAAGAGTTTGGGAATGAATGAGTGGAAGGAAAAGATTCAAGCATGTTCACTTCATATTATTATATGGTATGCAAAAAAACAACAAGTTATCTTTATAAAATATGCGATTTTGGAAGGCATGGAAGTGTTAGAGAGTTGGAGAACATGTGAGAGTTGATTGAGGTGTTATGCAGTAGTTACCTAGCACATATGAAGCTTATGTGAAGCAGATTTGAAGGAAAGAAGAAGAAAAATTGAAGATGGAGATATGAAGAATTTATGACCAAATAAACCATCACATTGTTGTTTCTTATTTGTATCAGGGGATTGTAGTCTCTTTTCAAGTTGTGGCTTGATAAATATCTAATTGGAGTTGGTTAAGGTAGGAGCCCCATGTGGCTTGTAGCCTGCATAAAACATATGGAAGTTGGAGCTTCCTTGCATGTTGTAGGTGTAGGTTTTAACCCTGTACATAAATTACCTACATACGAATTCTAAAAACACAAAATAAACAATGGCGAGAGCATAAAACATAAAGCATATATACACATAAATTTTCCTCTGTATCCCGAAATCGGGACTACCAGATTGATTTTTCATTATATTCCTTTCAATGTTACAATACATATATATTCATGCTGAAGCATCCATAAACCCCAATCCAATAACCCTAGATTAAAACATAATCGTAGTTCCCTTGACCAGATCTACAAAATACCATGGACAAAAAACCATCATGTCCAAAACCATGTGCGGAACCCATGCACAAAACCATAGATAGCTCCACCCATCTAATATAGGGTCCAAAAAAAATTTCTCGAGGCACTGCCCTGGACCCAGTGCAGGGGGACTACCGCCCCCCTGCTTACTCCCAAGCAAGGTGGGTAACCACCCCCCTTGTGACTCCCCGACAGCGCTTGGCACAACATACAGAGGGCCTGTGACCCCCTGTCGTGGAAAGAATATAACATAACCCAATAGTAGGTTGCAAAAATATTGAGGTAGCAGCCTCCTGTAGATCGAAGCCTACATAAAACTAGATGTAATAAGGAGTAGGAGCTTGCCTTTGCATCATGTAAAACCCACCTGCCACATCTACCCAAGTAACGGCCCAACCGGAGAAACACATGTGACGAGAGGCTACTATAATTGGATTCAACTTCCTAAGTGACCTTAAAGAAATGGAATCGATGGAAACACATCATACAAACCTTCCACATCATCAAAAATACTCCTAAGAACCATCCCAACCTTTATGGTAACCAACCCCTGTGTCCCATTGAGGTTTTAGACCATTTGACCCCTTGACGCTCCCCTGATATGCACCTGACAACGTCCAGGAGGCTTTAGATGCTCTCATGACAAGGCATGCCCGTGTCTAGGGACATTTTTTCTCAATGTTGTGCCAGCGTCCCCGAGATTTGAGCCACATTTTCAGGTCCAAAGCCCAAGTCACTGCCCAAAATTGAATGACACCTTCAGAATAGAAAGCTAAAAAAGAAATGATGATGCAAATGCAAATACTTGAACAAGACCTTAACTGGACCCCTACTAGCCATGATAGGGATTTTTTCAAACATATCATGAATATGTACTCTACAGGAGTAAACAACATATTTAAGCATAGGGGTCTCATATTTATCTGAGAATCATTAAGGAGCATTGTTCCCTTATATCATTTGCTGCATTATCATCTATTAGGTCACAAATACATTGTTCATTCATTTACAAGTAAAAACATGATGAGATCCATATGTAGCTACTGTCATAAAACATTTACATAACCAACATAATAGCAATAGAAATACCAAATAAATCACAGCCATATGATCCACATATAAACCAATATAATACTCATAGAAATACAAGGAGAAACAACCTCATATTGATGATACAAAATCCAAACTCGGGATGGGACTACCATGTTCCACCCGACCATAGAATGGCTAAGCCAAATCCCTCTTCAGTCATTCAACCCTGTGCCATATTCTAAGCATGAATGTGGGACTCAAACCAAAATAACCAAGCAAGGAATCCTGAGGCTAAATCACCTCACCCTCATCAATAGAAACCAGGCTTTACCGTAATCCACCCCAGATCACTAGGCCAATACAATGAACATGTAATAACATGATTTACCATGATCTCCACTAGATCAATAGGCCAAACAAGTATAGATGCCACTGGATTTCTCCACCTACACCGTGAGGAATTTTCCTGTCTCCTAGCCTCTCAGGCTTTATTACAATTAACACCAGATCACTAGGCCCTAAACTAAGACCCACTCTCCAGGATTTACCGCATATCCCAACCCAAGATTACTAGGCCCAACAAAGTGCAATCCACCTCTTGGCTTTACTATATATCCTTCCATTCACCAACAAGGATTCCCATAGAGGCAACACAAAATTCGGCTTTACCGCAACCCACAGTCTGGTTCAGGGGTTATTAGGCCATGTGTTCTATCATTCAGAGATCCACCTCACTCAACTTCGAATCCATCCGATAATCCAGCTCAACCAAACATGAGAACCCCATCACACCATGTCTATCTAGAAATGGAAAGGCTAGGCTGAAACACTATCATACCTAACAAAAACCATTCAATAACAGCAAAAGTACCACATAGAATACCATGCATTCCAAATATAGCAAGGAAAACGCATGTGCAAATCGATACCTGCAAAGAATACTGCTGTAGCTTCTTGATCCTGCTCTTCCTTTCTTGCTCCTTCCTTCCTTTTGCCTTCTTTGCCTTTCTTGATTGAATGCCAAAGTGCTCCAAGAAAACTCTAAGTGTCCAAGAGTGAGAGAGAGAGAGAGAGAATAATGAGAGAGCTCCAAAACTGAATTGACAAAAGGTACCAACTGATCCTCATAATATTTTTTATCAATTAGGCCTCTATTTTATTCATTTTCCATTATTTTCCTTCAATTTCCTCCTCACATGCAACCTGTGACCTTTCACCTTATTTTTCTTCTAACTTCCTTTATTTTCATAAATAGATGTACCAAAGATGCCATTTTTCCTTTCCAAATCCTTAGCCATTTCCTTTGCCAATTTCTTTAGCCATAATAAACCAAATGAACACCCACTAGGATGTTTTACCCAACATTCAAATTGGAATAAGTGTCCCATCAACTATGGTTATTATTTTTTCCTTTATTAAATTTTATTACATGGAATTTTCACCAGGGTTTTTACAGAACTCTCCCCCTTGGGGGACACCATCCTCAATTTTAAACCACACCTATACCTCAGAAAAACCGCTGAAAAGAAAATATATTGCCCATGGAGCTTTATAACATAGCTTGATGTAGTATTTACAATGATCACCCTGCTGAAAAGCATACCAACATGACAACATGACAACTATAATGACATGTCACCCATACCGCTTATTAGAGCTTTATAACATATCTCATGGCGGTACTTACATCCATATACATATGTACATATACCAAAACATCACCAAACATGTACCAAAACATATACCAAAGACATATACCAAAGCACCATACCAAAAATGCTTTGCCTCAATTGACAAACAATGAAGGATACATAGCCCACATCTGATCTTCCATCTACGATGTAGCTTCATCGGGCCCAAGGTTCTTCCATTACACTTTAACCTGCTCAATTGCTTAGTTTCAGAGCATGATCACTTTTTTTTGCAATATACACTGAGGCTCTCGCTGGAATTCTCCATTTGGTTCCACCTACAATACAAACCAGTCAATCAAATGATCAACATATTTAACATACTTCTTCAACAATGACACATTGAAAAAATCATGGACTTTCACCTGCATTTCCTATTCCATGTTCACCAACATGTCCGGTCCAATCAACACCTTGTTCACCAGATCGCTCCAACTAATGGGAGTATTGAAACTCCACCCATACAATGCCTCAAACAAACCCATCTTCAAATATTCTTGATACCCATTGTTGTAAGAGAACTCTAGTAGTGGAAGATGCCCTTCCCACTTTAGCTATTGATGCATCACGTACGTCCTCAACATGTCCTCCAATATCCTGTTGACCCTCTCAGTATGTCCATCTATTTGCGGATGATAAGTTGTAATGAGGACCAACTCTATGCCCAAACCTGCAAACAACTCCTTCCAAAACTTGTAAGTGAACTTTTCATTCTTGTCTAACACAATGTTCTTTGGAACACCATGAAAATTGACCACATATTTGATGCATACTTGTGCTACATTGCTAGTTGAGAATTTAGACTTCACTGGAATGAAGTGCACAAACTTTGTCAACTTGTCCACAACAACCATGATGGAATCATGTTGTCTCACTATCCTAGGAAAACCTGTGATAAAGTCCATGGAAATGAACTCCCATTTCCATTTTGGAATCGCAATAAGCTATAGCAGTCCACCTAGATGCTTACACTCTACCTTCACATGCTGATATAAAAACACCTAGCCACAAACCCTGCTACATCCTTCTTCAGATTTAGCCAATAATAAAATATATTCACTACAGTCAATGTCTTCTGGTAGCCTGGTTGACCTAAATATGGTTTCGCATGAAACTCCCTCAATATCACCTTCATGAGCTCACTACTATCTAGCACATATATCCTATACCTAAATATAACCAATCCATCCTTTGTAAGACAATAGTCCACATCCTGTGCACCTATGCCTATACTTGTACCTGTACCCATATTAGTACTACTGATTGTACCTATACCTTTACTACTACTTGTACTTGTACTCTACTGCAACATGTGCACAATCTCCATATACCTAACATCCCGCTGACCTACCTGAAAGATCCTATCCTATAAATCTATCCCCTAGGAACTCATAGTTTCTATATGATTTACTTGTATCCGCCTACTAAGAGCATCTACAACCTTGTTCTCATTTCCTTTGATGTACTTGATCTCGAAGTCAAACTGATTGATCATGGCCAACTATATAGCTTATCGGGTGTTCAGATTTGGTTGGTTAAACAAATACCTCAACCCAATGTGATCACTCATCAATACAAACCTCCTGCTAAGAAGATAGTGTTTCCATGTCTTCAATGCATGTATGATCGCTGTGAACTCAAGATCATGTGTCATGTAGTTCTGCTCATGCTTGCTTAGTTTTCGTGACTCATAACTTGCCACTAGTCCATCCTACATAAGGACTCCACCAAGTCCTCTTTTGCAAGCATCTGTACATACTACAAACTCTTTGTCAGGATATGCAATTTGTAACACTGATGCATGTTTCAACAACTACTTCAGTTGCTCAAAGCTAGCCTCACACTCCTCTGTCCATTCAAACTTCTTACCTTTCCTCTGCAATGATGTAATAGGATAAGTAATCTGTGAGAAGTTGTTGATGAACCTCCTGTAATAACCTTCCAATCCCATGAAAGATCTCACCTCATCCACATTCCTGGGAGCTACCCACTCCATGATGGCGCTTATCTTTTCTGGATCCATTGCTATGCCCTCCTTGGAAATAACATGTCCCAAGTAGTGTACCTCAGTTTGAAAGAAACTGCACTTGATGAGCTTAGCATATAACTGATGCTCTCTCAACAACCTCAACAGTGTTGCTAAATTCTTGACAAGCTCTTCCTCATTTTTAGAATATACCAATATGTCATCAATGAACACAATAACAAACTTATCCAAATATGGATGCAACACACTATTCATCGAGCACATAAATGTAGCTGGAGCATTAGTCAAACTGAATGGAACTACAACAAACTGATAATGCCTATACCTGGTTCAAAAATATGTCTTGTAAATGTCCTCCTCTTTGATGTGTACCTGGTGGTATTCGGATCTCAGATCAGTCTTCGAGAAAACTACTGCTTCCTTCAACTGATCGAACAAGTCATCGATCCTCGGAAATGGATACCTCTTCTTGATGGTCACTTTGTTCAACTGCCTGTAGTCAATGCATAATCTGAGAGTACCATCCTTCTTCTTCACAAACAATACTGGTGTGCCCCAAGATGATACACATGGCCTAATGTATCCCTTGTCCAACATTTCCTTCAACTGCAACTTCAACTCTATCAACTCAGGTGTGCTCATCTTGTAAGGTGCTTTTGATGTTGGAGTTGCCCCTGACACTAAATCAATAGAAAATTCTACTTCCCTTTGAGGTGGAAACTCTGAAATCTCTTCGGAAAACACATCCTGAAACTATTGTAGAACTGGGTACCTGCTCAAAAAATTTGTATCCTCAACTTCCTTACCTTTGTCGTTAGAAATGTGCACTACAAATAACACACACCCTTTTATGTGACTATGTTTTTCCTGCATAACTGTCATCATCCCAACTGATGTGGCTTTCTTCTTTCCCTGTAAGACTCTCGGTTCCCCATTTTCATCCAAGCACTCAATGGATTTGTTATAAAAATCCACCTTGGTCCTATGAAGGTACAACCAATCCATTCCCAACAACATATTGTATGATCCCAATGGTAATACATTCAAATGTGTTGTGGTAGGCATACCATTCAAATCAAATGGACAAGCTCTTACCCAATGATGAAATCGCTTTTTTGTACCTGTAGCCAACTGCACTAACCAAGATTATGCATGCAATTCTTTATTCAAACCACACTTATCTACCAAGTTAGGACTAACATACATATAATTAGATCCAGGGTCAATCAAAATAGAAATAACTTGATAAAAAAGCTTACCATCAATCTCAATGACAAATGCCTGATGGTCTACCTGTTTGTTATCCAATGCTGCATAGATACGAGGAACACTTTGAACAACATCCCCAACAACCTGTTCCTCCTATGCACTATATATCTGAGGCATATCGCCCTAATTCTATGGAAAATCTCTCTTAAGATGCTCCTTACCACATGTCCAACACTCCAACCATCCAGTACCATCACCTTTATGCTGTTGTTGTGATCCATGTCCCTGTTTAGCTACGTTGAACCTCTTTTGTGGTTCCACATTTTCTTTCTCTTATGTATTCATAGGCCTTGTTATTTTTGGCTACCATTTACCTTTACATTTGTCTTTTCTTTTCCATTATTGCTGAGATTCATTCTTACGCTTTGACTGTTCATAGAAATGCTTCAATTTCCTAATAACTTCCTCAAGTGACTGAGGCTCATCATACTCAATTGAATCTCTAAATGCTAATGGAAAACCACTGAAAAATCATTGAACTTTAGCCTTCTCATCTTTAATATACGATATATACCTAAATATCTCCAGGAACTTAGTCATTTACTCTTCATCTATCATTGATCCCATATTTAACTCATAGAATTCTTTGGCCTTACTGTCGTAGTAACTTTCTGACAAGTAATTCTTCCTAACAATCCCCTTGAACTCATCCCAACTCAAGTCCTCTATCCTGATGTCTCTAACCCACTTCACATCTTCCCACCACATGTTTACTTTACCTCTCAGGCTGAAGATAGCTATTCCGGCCTTCATATTATCTATGTACTCATGCAACTCAAATAACTTCTTCATCTCAAGTATCCAAGCCTCTGCATCTTCCAACTTCTTCACATCTCCGTAAAAAGTAGGTGGCTTTTCTTCCTTAAACTCATCTAGAAAGTATCCCCTATCACTCCTCCTATAAGGATGATAACAATGATGATGATGATGCCTATTAAGACCAAAACTAGAATAATACATGTATCCATCACCTCTCCTATCTGGAGTATCCAACAATTTTCCATCTCTATCCGACTTGTGACCACCATGAGACCTACTTCCATATGCCCCATTAATTTTTTCCTCATGTCCATGACTGAATCGAAGTGACCCTTGTTGCTGCAATTTTGACAAACTTTGAAGGAGTATAGCATTAACCTATGTTTGTTTCTCTTATGCTTGCATGATTTTGTCATTGTCCGCCTTGCAAGTCCTTATTTCTTACGTCAAGGTTCTCAATGTGTTTGTTACATCAGAAGAGTGCCCAACATGCTACTTATTTGATTCATAGGGAGATTCTTTGTAGTTACCATCTTGCTAGTCATTTTGATCTCTTGCCTACAAGGCATACTATGTCAACTAAACCAAATCACAAAAAACCAACATACCTTAGAAAAATTTGGGGAGGATATGTCATCTGCAAGAAAAACAAATCAACATACTACATGTATAACATAATCATGAAAACATATATACATATAATACATAAACACATAATCATGTAACCATCAGTCTAGCTAGAGTCTCTTCATCAATGCATGACCATATCAACTACACGTACCATGACCTCATGCATGACAACGCAACGATACCAATCTACACTAACAATACACAAGCATAACAATATGTAGCAAATCAGACACTCATGATGACACACTTTACAACAACAACATCCTCATTCACATGGTGACATCACTACAACCATGAGCAACACCATGCATATGCACAAGAATGGTTAACACACGTGCAACCGACATGAATGCATGGACAACACACACCTCCCATCCAGTCCGAGGGGTGAAACATGCTTTGGTACCACTCTGTGGTATCATATATGACCGAAAGAGAGCACAACCTGCTTTGATACCACTCTGATACCACTCTGTAACACCCTCCTCCCACATATACCCAAGTAACCGGCCAACCGAGGTAAACATGTGACGAGAGGCTACTATGATTGGATTCAACCTCCTAGCTGACCTTAAGGAAATGGAATAGATGGAAACACATCATATAGACCTTCCACATCATCAACAAGACTCCTAAGAACAATCCCAACCTTTATGGTAACCAACCCCTAGGTCCCATTGAGGTTTTAGACCACTTGGTCCCCAGATGCTCCCATGATATGGACTTGACAACGTCCAGGAGGCTCTGGACTCTCTCATGACAAGGCATGCCAATGTCCAGGGATATTTTTCTCAGTGCTATGCCAGTGTCTTTGGGATTTAAGCCACTTTTTCAGGCCCAGAGCCTATAACACTGCCTAAAATTTAATGACACCTTTAGAATAGAAAGATAAAAAGGAAATGATGATGCAAATGAAAATACTTGAGCAAGCCCTTAACTAGACCCCTACTAGCCATGCTAGGCATTTCGTCAAACATATCACAAATATGTAATCTACAGGTGTAAACAACATATTTAAGCATAGAGGTCTCATACTTATCTGAGAATCGTTAAGGAGCATTGTTCCCTTATATCAATTGTTGCATTATCATCTATTAGGTCATAGATACATTGTTCATTCATTTACAAGTAAAAGTGTGATGATATCCATACCTATCTACTGTCATAAAACATATACATAACTAACATAATAGCAATACAAATACCAAGGAAATCACAGCCATAAGATCCACATGTAAACCAATATAATACTCATAGAAATACAAGGAGAAATAACCTCATATTGATGATACATAATCGAAATTCGGGATGGGACTACTATGTTCCACCCGACCATAGAATGGCTGAGCCAAATTTCTCTTCAACCATTCACCCCTGTGCCATATTCTAAGCATCCATGTGAGACTCAAACCAAAAGAACCAACTAGGGCATCCCGAGGCTAAAACACCTCACTCTCATCAATAGAAACCAGACTTTACTAAAATCCACCCCAAATCACTAGGCTAATACAATGAACATGTAATAATAGGATTTACCATGATCTCCACCAGATCATTAGGCCAAACAAGCATGGATGCCACTGGATTTCTCCACCTACACTATGAGGAATTTTCTTGTCTCCTAGTCTCTTAGGCTTTACCGCAATCCACACCGGATCACTAGGCCCTAAACCAAGACCCACTCTCTAGGACTTATTACATATCCCAACTTGGGATTACTAGGCCCAACGGAGAGAAATCCACTTCTTGGCTTTACCATATATCCCGCCATTCATTGACAAGGATTCCTAGGCCCACTAAGGCAACACAAAATCTGGCTTTACAACAACCCACAATCTGGTTCAGGGGTTACTAAGCCATATGTTCTATCATTTTGAGATCCACTTCACTCAACTTCGAATCCATTTGGAAATCCAACTCAACCAAGCATGAGAACCCCGTCACACCATGGCTATCCAGAAACAACAAGGCTAGGTTGAAAAAAATGTCACACCTGGGAAAACCCATGCCATAACAGTGAAAGAACCACATGCAATACCATGCATGCCAAATCTAGCAAGGAAAACACACATGAAAATCGATATCTACAAATAATATTGTTGTAGCTGCTTGATCCTTCTCTTCCTTGCTTTCTCCTTCCTCCCTCTTGCCTTCTTTGCCTTTCTTGAACCAATGCGAAAGTGCTCCCAGAAAACCTTAAGGGTCCAAGAGAGAGAGAGCGAGAGAGAGAGCGCTCCAAAATTGAACTGGAAAAAGGTACCAACTGACCATTAGAAGCCTTTTTATCAATTAGGCCTCTATTTTCTTCATTTTCCATTATTTTCCTTCAATTTCCTCCTCACATGCAACTTGTGACCTTTCACCTTACTTTTATCCTAATTTCCTTTATTTTCATAAATAAATGTGCCATAAATGCCATTTTTCCTTTCCAAAGCCTTAGCCATTGCCTTTGCCAGTTTCCTTAGCCATAATAAATCAAATGAACACCCACTAGGATGTTTTGCCCAACATTCAGCTTGGAAAAAGTGTCCCATCAATCGTGGTTATTATTATTGCCTCTATTAACTTTTATTACATGGAATTTTCACCCAAGGTTGTTACACATCACAACAATAATAAAACCATGGTTTTCTCTCTTTATGGGTTTCCACTTATATCTGGTGTCAATATGTGTTGTTATTATGTGTTGGTGTGATGTTTTGGTTTGCTTATTACTTGTTGTTCACATGTTCAATCTGTTGGTCATTATTTGTTAAGATGCTCATGTAATTTTTCAGTTAATGCGTTTAATGAAAATAATTTTAATGTCTATGAATGGACTAAACTAATTCACCCCCTCCTCTCAGTTTAGTCAAATTTTCATCAATTGGTATCAAATAAAGTTCCTTCTGTATAAGCCTAACAACTTGAAGGTAGGTCTAGTTGTGTCACGGACTATGGAAGTGTTCCTATGTTGAGTGAAACAAACATTCATGAATGGAGAGAAGGTAAAATTAGAACTGATAGCTTATGGACCTGGTGTATGGAAACTTGTATGTGATGGCTACTATAAATACTCCCCCTCTACGCAAGAAAAACAGTGGAATATGTTTAACAATATTCAGAATAAGGATCTCGATACAATAATAGATGTAACATATGAAAAAGAAATATGGGATAGATTGCAACTTATTCATGAAGGAGAGACTAGTAGTAGTATTACATAGAAAGAGAATGGTAAGAGGAAGAAGAAGAAGCCTTGTCAAAAATCAAATGGCACGTGTTCTGCACCTGATTCTCATGAAGGAAAGTTAGCTAAAGAATAAACCAAGCTTGACAACCTTGAATGAAATAGAAATATTGAGGAATGAGAGCAAAGACTATAAGAAACTACTGCAAATATGTGATGAAAGAGAACATAAATTCAAGGAAGAAATGATTAGTCATCCATTTAATCATATATTTGTAAAAAGTAGGCGAATTTTTAACCAAATTTGTTTATTTGTTTTTGTTTATTGTTTATTGTTTTTTTTGTTTTGTTTGTTTGTTTTGTTTGTTTGTTTTGTTTGTTTTGTTTTGTTTTGTTTTGTTTTGTTTTGTTTGTTTGTTTATTGTTGTTGTTGTTGTTTATTGTTTTGTTTTGTTTGTTTGTTTTTGTTTTTGTTTTTGTTTTTGTTTGTTTGTTTGTTTTGTTTTTGTTTTTGTTTTTTGTTTTTTTGTTTTGTTTTGTTTTTTTGTTTTTTTTCTTCCAGCAAATGTCCAAAAATAGCCAATTTGCGAGAACTCACCCCTAAAATTTTCCATGGTGAAAGATTAGAAGCTAAGATTGTCTCAGCTAGAAGTGAGCTTGATGAAAATAAAAAAAAAAATTGTGTAAACAGATAAAAGAAGAGAATGTATCCATGAAGAACTCACAAAAATCAATCATTAAATAGGACAAAACAACCTTGAAAAGACATGTAGAAGAAGAAAAGTAGCAAAATCAAAATAATAAGTCAAAGAAAATGAATTTTGGAAAAAGGCCATTTGCTCTAGCAGATGAATTGAGAAAATTCAGAAGATCTCAATGGAAATTCTTTACTCCTTTAAAATATATTGAGTGCTTTTATTGCCATGAACATGGACATATTGCAACACAATGTAATACAAAACCAATCAATTTTAATCAACAAAAGATGCAACAAACCTAAATGGTCCATCAAGCAAACAAGCAACGAAGAGAATCATCTACTAGGTACACAAATCAGTTCTATTGTTACTATTATTTGTGTAATAGATTTGAACATTTATCTATTTAATGTAAAATGTATGTAAGGAAGAATATGAGCACAAGAAGACACATACCATTCCTTCTATCTCTTAGCCACACCAGGTGTTATGCATGTGATAAATTTGGTCACAAAGTCAAGGATTCGAAGCAACCATATACTCTAAAGAAATCTAAACAGAAGATGCGGGAAACTACAAGAAGACTAAACAATGAAGGAAATGCAGATAAGAAAAGGAAACCTACTAAAGAGTGGAAAAGGAATAAAAAAGAGTAGGTTATGATTTCAATAGCGTAATAAAAAATCATCATTATCTTAGGGGGAGCTACTCATGGAAGCAATGATGAACTTGGTCCATCTCAGAGTAGCACCATTATAGGGGGAGTTTTTGAAGAACTTGAGGACTTGAGAGTGGACAGGTTGGATGTATCAATCCTAATTTAATATATTAACAATGAAAAAAATGAAATTACGAAAGAAAAGGAACATAAAAGTATATGCTAGAAGTGTTGGATTGAAAGAAAGTCAAGGGACTTTGTTGAGCCTTGGAAGAAATACAACATCTAACCACAACCTCAATTGTAATAATTGACCAAGAAACAAATAAATTGATCTTCAATGCACATAAAACTCCTTGTATGCTTGCACTAATTGCTAATGGTTCAGAGGAGATGGAAATTGTAACAAACATCAATATTTCGAGGAGAGATTATGTAGATGTGGTGGTTATTTCAAAATAAATAAAAATGTTGTAGATAAACTTATTGAAGATATTTCATCATCAACATATGACTTGATTGTCCTACTAGATAGCATACAAACAATGAGCATAATGTAGCAAGTTTCATGCCTCCTGAACTTACACAATCTACAAGGTTGGATAGACAAATAATAAAGGCAACCACCATATTCAGAATGAACAAGACAAATTGACTCCAATTTAAATGCCAAGCTTGAAGATATTGGACAAAATAATCTTCCAATCATAGAGGAAAACATTTCTTCAACGTTTCCTAACATAGTTAAAATATTTTAAAAATTATGAGGGAAGGAATTGCATATGCATTTGAGGAGGGAGGCATGCTTCAATTTACAATCACACTGCCTTTGTCAAATATATAAGAAATAAAGGTGCTCGTAGAGAAAAGAAAAAAAAAGGGATTAGTGTAGTAAATCATTGAATTCTGTTGAGGTGTTGGAAATCTGTCAACCAAGGGGATCTCCCCAATATGAAGTCCCAATTATACTTCACACCGTTTGGTGTAGTAGTTCCATTTGGTATAAAGGATCGGTTTCCAAATCCTCAAAGATGTGCCTTGGCTCTAGCTGTCGGCATAACGCAACTGTGTCTAGGTTCTCTTATTGAAAAAGGGGGGGAGAAAAGTAAGCCTCTAAGTGGGAGGTAATAGTACCACCCAGGAAGAGGCACACATGAAGCATAAGGATCTGTCCAACATCCAATGGAATAGTCCACAACGAATGAGATAGTTGTTACAACCAATGGTCAAGGGAAGATTTGTCTAACATCCAATGGAATAGTCCACAATGGACATGACGATCATTATAACCGATAAGTGAGGAAAGGTATGTCTAGTATCCCGCGGAATTGTCCACCAGGATGTGACAACAATAACAACCATTACAACACATTATCAACAAAATAAGCACTAAAATAACCAAAATAGTTCAACTATCTTAGTACATGTGAAAGCAAACATGAAATACAAATGTCCACATAATAGTCTTACAAACATTCATAAGTCATGCATGAAAAACTTTCTAGCCTTAAAAGGCTTTTGTTATTAATCAAAAGTTCCAAGACACATATTTACATTGAACATCACTAGCCCCAGTGGGACATTGGAGACACTCCTTGCTCCTCAAAGAACTAGTTGGTCCCTTTGATGCCTTGTGGGAGGAGCCAAGGTGAAAATTCCTTTGCTCATACAATGAGGAGGTATACATAACCAAGGGTGATGCTTCCCCTTGTGACTCTTTGACTACCCTCATGACTGTTCAACTTCCTATGACTTTTCAACTTACATTACTCTTCATATTCTTGTCTGTCCATTGAAATTTCACTTTACAATACATTTGATTTACAATATACATGTCCCACGATAGTGATGTGGCATATGACAACTCGTGACATTACTTGACACAATGTCATTGACATTGACTAACTTGATGGTGTAGAAATGTCAAGTCACTATTGCAAATGAGTGGTAGATGTGTTCTTGGGTATGCTTTCTCTTCTCATCCGCATAGCTTGATGACGCGGGACCTTCAATGATTTTCGGTCTTTGGAGGTGGTTGCAAACTTGTGTCCCTTTTCTTTCTCTTGACAAGTTCACTCATTTGTTCAGCTACAAGTGAGTCTCTAGGCATGATTCCATCCTCCTTCTTCTTCTTCTTCATCATCTCACCATGAATTGATAGTGTACCAATTCTGCAATTCACTCATGATGGGATGACATCAATCTGAAAAATCCCTAGTCTAAGATGATGCATTACTACCCATGAACTGAGCCCAGGGAAAGTGACAGACTAAGAGAGAGGGACCGATAACTACACATTGCATCGTTCTAGGTGAAAGGGAGAGGGCTTGATCACTGAGACTACGTAGAGTGTTTCTCAAGCTTGACTAAAAAACTTTTGAACAAAGTCCCCATTGGGGAGAAAAATTGTGTAGAGGTTACTGGGAGCCAGGATTGTGCAGTTTAGGCATATAGTGGTTGATGTAGGATGAGACCCTGGGAGATAGATATGCGTAGTTTCTAGAGGCAAGGAGGACTAGTCAGTAGAGAGGCTTGAAGGACAAATCTGTGCAGTTCTTGCAGACAGTGAGCTCCGGCTGAGGGAGGGTCATTGGAGGACACATTTACGCAGTTCTAGAGGCCAAGGGAGGCTGGAATCTCTGCGCATTACACGGTTCTACTAGGAAGGGGAAAATATTGAGGACTGAAAGTTCGAAGTGCGCAGTTCAAGGCAGACTGGGAGGCACAACTGTGCAATTCTTGGGGTCAAGGAAGGTTGCTGGACTCGGGAATTACACAGAGCAACAACCTTGGAGGAAAGTGACTGCACACTGCGAAGTTCCAAGTAGAAAGGTCACATCGATGAGGGCTAAGACTGCACAGTGCGTAGCTGAGACAAGGCCCGGTGAAGGTGAGTTGCCCGATCAGGAAGATTTTCTGAAAATGGATATGTGTGGGAGGGAGATTGACCCATGATGAACTTGAAATGTGTTCACACACTTAGCATAATTCGACGACACGAAAACATAGACCACTGGGACAACAAAAAAAACATTTCCCTCTGTGAAGGTTGTTGGACTTAGGAATTGCATAGATCAAAAACCCTGGAGGAAAGTGACTGTGCACTGTGCAATTCCAAGTAGAAAGGTCACATCGTTGAGGGCTAAGACTGTGCAGTTGTAGCTCAGACAAGGCTTGGTGAAGGTGAGTTGCCCGATTGGGAAGATTTTCTGAAAATGGATATGTGCGGGAGGGAGATTGACCCGTGATGAACTTGAAATGTGATCACACACTTAACATACTTCGATGACACGAAAACATAGATCACTAAGACAAAAAACAAAGAATTTCCCTCTGTGTGATTCTCTCAGGTTAAGAAGTGACAAGTGTGATACTTGAGATAGAATTTAGGATAACTGTGACGACACTTGTGCAAAAGTGCTCAAGAATTTGTGTATGAGTGTGACAAGTGTTTACATGGTTAGGAAAGATAATATACACAAAGGTTGACCTTCGAAACCACCATAGAAGTCTCACAACTATGTCATAATAGTCAAACATGCTAAGAGATGACAGTTGATCCAACAAGCGAAAGGGAGAAAAACACTTAGAGAAAACACATGGAATCACTTTCAGTGTTTGCGACCATGCATGTCATTGAAGACATAATGATATGATAGTGATAAGTTGTCATTCATCTTATGCAAAGAGGTGTATTTCAACTTCATGAAAGATGAGCTTTGTTTTTCATACCTACCCTCCAAAGGGTTGTGAATCAGATGGAGTCGTCATGCGGTCCCGATCTTCTGTCATACCATGGGTTCCTTGGTCTTCTTATTTGATAGTTATATTTTCTCCTCATCTCCTTAAGTATCATTTAGCACAAACTCCTTAATCATCTTTCCATAGTCTGGTAGAATTCATGTATCTATAATCTACTCATGACAAGATGACATCAGTCTAATAAACCCCTACTTTAAGATGTTGCATGATAATCCACTAACTGAGCCAAAAATAGTATAAGGTTAGGGGAGAGAAGGCTTAGTGACTGGGTTGGACTGAAGGATAAGACTCTGTAGTGCCCATTGAGGGAAATATTTGCACAGTGCCTACTGAGGGACATAATTGCGCAATTCAAGCAGGTAGTTGCTACTGTGGGATGAGGCCCTAGAGGACAAATCTGCGTAGTTTTCAAAGGCAAGTATAACTGGGTAGTAGAGAGGCCATGAGGAAAACTTTGTGCAGTTCTTGAGGGCAGTGAGCTCTAGTTGAGGGAGGGTCAATGGAGGTAGCCTTTGCACAGTTTTGGTGCCAAGGGATGTTGGGATTTCTGCACATTGTGTGGTTCCAGTGGGAAAGGAAAAAGCTTGAGGGCTGTAGATGCGAACTGCGCAGTTTAGGAAGGCCGGATGAGGCTAGGTTGTTAGGAATCCTCTAGAATTTGGCTAAGTGTGGGATCATTGAAACCGGTGTGAACAATGATAGAACTTGATTGTGCGACACGCTTGGAAACTTACTGATACAACAAAGATCGTCGAGAACATATGAAAACATACTTCACTTAATCCAACAACCTTTGTGTCAACTTACGACAAGTGCATCTCCAAAGATAGAATTTGTGAGGATAATGATGACACTTATCTAATAGTGTGTGAAACTTTGGAAATGACTGCGAAACATGTCTATATGATGAGAAAAAATCATTTCCAGAAATATTTCCCCTTGCAGCAAACCAAAACCTCCCTTTGCATTACAAGTGATAACTCCCATGCCCGAAGATGACACTTGCTATGTAAATATAAAAGCGTGAATGACTCTTGATATCGAAGGAGGGAGCTTGAAATCATTTACTTACCAATAAGGGACTAAGGAATGACCAATCACATGATCCACACTAGGCTCCAAAATTTGAGTGCAGGCAAAAATTTTGGAGGGTGTTGCGGTCGCGACAACACTTGGCGACACACTGGTAGAATCCAGCTTCTCTATTTTGGTTAACTCCTTCCGTGCAAGGCCTTGGTTATTAAGGGAGTATTGACTCATCATGCAGATTACCTTGGCCTTCTCACTTATCCCATGAACGGTCGTGGTCTCCAATATATCTTCTGGGTCGAACACAACATAACATTAAGCATAATTACAATGTTTCGAGATGGGAAGGGTAGTGTAGCTCGTGAGCTTAAAATTTTCAGAGTATAAGTTTTCATCTTTGATGTTGCTCCACTGCTAGTAGGCCTGGAAAATACCCCATGGAGTCACGCATGAACACAAACATTGCTTCGCTTCCAACGATCTTGGAAAATACCTCGACGAAGTTTCTTGCTTCATCTCTCTTCGCAAGAATCCTTTCTCTTATTTCACCCTTATTTTTTTATTTAAAGAGAACTATGCATTGGCACTTATTTATTTTGGGGTGGAAGAGGGATCCTGAATTATTGAGAGCATAAGAGGTTGTTCTTTTAGAGAAGCATATAGAGACCTCTGGTTAAGGTTTGCTCATTTAAATTTTTCCCCTTAGACATGAGGTTTTCGAACTAGACATGGGTTCATGGTTGGACCAAAAATCTCCTTACGAATGGATTATATTTTCCTTTAGAACTTCATTGGCTAAAAGGTGTAACCAAAATGAGGAAGACGTGTTGGAAAATCAAAGATATTATATTAGGGTTTGTTTCTCTGATCTTGAAAATTACTTGTGAGTGTGTTGGCTTCTTATACATACATGAAAATCACACAACAAGAGACACAAGATATATGCACATGCCAGGGAAAAAGCCCCCTCGAGGGGAAAACCAAGTTAAATAAATTATTCCTTTCAATAGTATTCTTTGAGACTCTTTACCCTAGACCAAGATTAGACTTTCCCTCCACACCATGTCATCCTCCAAGATCTTCGACCTCTTTCTAGCAACTTTGACTATGCAGCAGATCCCAACAGCATGCAACTTTCGACAACAACAAATCCTTAGGATACTTCGATCTCCTAAACTAGACCATAAAACAAAGAGAGATAAGTGCCAAAAATTTGATTTTTATATTCTCTACAGACTCCCCTAAACTCACACTTCTTTTCTCCCCAACAGGCTTCGCATCCCCAACAGATTTTGCATCCCCAACACTTCCCAAAAAATCCTAGAAGATATCAAAATGTTGTGAGAGCGATGCTTCTAAATGACTTCAAATTCATTTTTTATATAGCCTTCTAGTGGGTCGAATTAGGGTCTCTAGGCTGACTTGATCTTCCTTAGGCCAACATGATGTGGAGGATACATAATTCATATTTTGTTTGATACAGAACCTTTTTACATGATCCAAAAGCCCAAGAAGGGCCTCTTCGAATGTACAATTACTCTATAAACTCAATATTAATTATAAGAGTCCACAATAGGGACTTTGACTAATACAATGATGACCAAAGCATGAAACTCATTCTTTAATAAGTCAATGTTACAACAATGCAAATTATTTTATTTATTCTTTTGACAAGTACATTACATAATGACTCAAGTACATTATTGAAGACCGAACATAGTTACTTTTTCCAACATACAGATGGCCAACCAAATGCTGAAGTGTCACAAGACTCTTTATAGTTTGGCTGCACACATACTAAGAAGCCAAATAGGTCCAAGTACAACACTTATTCACATAATGAAAACAAAAGAAAGAAAGAAAGCAAGATAAAAAGAAAGAAAAACATAGTACCAAGAAACAAAATAGAAGACATGAGAACAAAATAGCTAAATCCAACATGTTGTAGAATCAGAATAAGAAAACGAGGATAGACTACAAGGAATGAGTGCAGAATGGGTGCAAGAGAGGGAAAGAGAGGATGAAACTAATCCTACTCCTAACCTAACAACTAAAAGGTCAGGTCACGTGTAATTAAATTTCCAGTGAAGCCAACATAATTGTTCCCGACCTGCATTCACAAAGATATGAACATTTAAAACGGATATAAAGCACTATGCAATAGAAAAGATAAAAAATTGAATAACTTGCACAAGAAAAGGAAGGTATTACCTATGGGTAGAAAGTTGTGTCACAACCAATACTTTCATCCAATCCACATGCTTATCTTTTCAATTAATACCATTTTTCAACAAATCTTAGAAGCTTCTTACGGACGTGTCTTCATCTATACTAAGTTCCTTAGCAAACGCGAGAAAAGATTGAAACTTGTTATTTTCTACAGAGCTTGATGAGTAAGCTTCCTTATCATTAGGAAGCTTCCACGAGAGGTGGAGAACTACTTCCCTCCTTGGGAGATACGAAGCCCAACTGAACTAACTCAAACTAGAATCAGTTCATGGATAGATTAGATGGAACCTTCGGAAGTTTGTTTGTTAAAAACTTTACCCAACTGGGTTGGCGCTAGTGCGACTCTGATACAAAGTGCCAGCTGGCACGCCCTCTTTGAAGGATTTCACCCATTGGCGCGAGTGATACACTGTGGAACAGCGCCGATGGAAAAAGGGCTATATTTATGGGTATTTTGCAGAAGGTGTCTTCAGGGCATATGAAGTACATACTCAAGGGGATACAATGCAGGTGTTTTCAGGTTATGTCACTTCTCATAGGTCCCGAAATAGGTCCTCCAATATACGGGAGAAGGGGTAATAGGGACGGGGACAAAATACTGTGTAACAATCTTATTTCAAGAAAAGTGTGAGTGTGATTTTATTTTAAGTAAGAGAAATATAATTGGTTCCATTTTTATGAGAAATTTATTTACTTACATAGTTGTAGAGAAACATGTGCATTTCTATATCACAAATTAACTTTGGAATTGCATGAGTGACAAAGACTCCTAGCACATATGGTGCACATACATTTAATCAATTTACTAGCCCTAGCTGATAATTCATGTAAGTAAAATTACCAAACAACACCTTTGATGGAAGTAAGAAGAGGATGGTGGAGACCTAAAATAATTCTAGGGTTTGAAGAAAACTCTAGGAAACTTGACTATTAGGGTTAGGGTTTGAGAGAAACCCTGGTTTATGGAAATGATATGAGATATGAAACCTAGCATGATCAATGTGAAGATGCTCAAGCACTTGTGGAATATTTGATGAAGCCCTAGATGGGATAATCCTAGTAGGCCTAGTTGTTTTATTAAAGGTAAGATTTTATGTGGACTATGGATACTGATGGTTGGTTCAAGAGGGAGAGGATAACCTCTCATTGAACATAAGTATTTCTTGACTTACGATGCCTCTTACCTTTATTTAGACTTATGGATCTGATTATTATGTTCATTGTTTATACTTCCTACATATGTATATAAGTATATGGATGTTTCTAACCTCCTTGATGAGATGTGATGGGTGGATCCTTCTTAAGGATCATTTGAAATGTGGGAAGGATGGCTAGAGCTATAAAAGGTAAAGAGGCATTATATGGAAAGATGAAAAAGTGCTACAAGCTTCCTATGTCTAATGTGATGGTGCACCTAGTGTTGTACATTTTGATCTTCTTGAATTATATAAGGATACCTAATGTGTATGCATTGATATACTTGATGTATCTGTTGGATATCTTGATCCTATAAAGAAGGCTAGCACCTTTACTCTCTTGACACTTGCATAATTCATGATGGATTTCACATAGAAGGATAGATCATTGACTCTTATACATGATACTATTGATAATGCTTGTGATAAGCATGATGGAAGCATATGGAAATAGAGATTGACACTCTTTTACGTTGATATGGTTCTATTGAATGACCTTACTTGATCCTATTGATAATGGTAAGCATGGTAACCATGATGATAGAGGTATAACTATGAGATTGATATTCTAGATCTTTTACTACCTATGGTCATGTCTTGATGGCATATGGTAAAACTGAATGCCCTAACTTAATGGATTGAATTGATAGAAGTGATATGGTGTTCATGATCTTTGAAGTGTGATGTCACACCTCTCAGTTGATCCTATCATGTGATTCCAGCCCTTGATGAAATATTGATGTCCTGTATGAACATGAAACAACTTCTATTGAGATAGGTAGATACCATATTTGATTATGATGAGAGTAGCGTTGATCGAGGACACTGAGCCAACTCTTCCTCCCTATCTAAGCTCCCAAGGTGAGGAATTGTGATAGAGGGATATTGGGGTTGAGGGAACTATGGAAAATAGGGTATCACCCCTATCTGTTACCCATAGGGTTGGAGATACTACTCCCCTATCTTCATAGGGTCAGAGAATGTTGCTCCCATGTCTGGTCTTTGCATAGTATACCCCAGTTGGCATCATACCCACAAGCAGGGTTTGTCGGGAATACTGCTCCCTATTTTTCCAATAGGTTGAGAGTGTACTTTGGGTGTACAACCCAAGTCGATTATGATGTAGGTTTTCTACACATGAATATTCAGGGTCATCGATGGGAAGATAAGTAGGCAATAGGATGGTTGAGATAACCCTATGCAGTTACGAGTTGAGATTGAGCTGCCCGATGTGATTCAAGGGTCAATATGTGCTCCCCTGCATGTTTGGATATCATATTTCTCGATATGGGGTTGTAGATGTATAGATCCCCCATGAGATTCCGAGTTGAGATTGAGCTCCCTGATGTGGTTCCAGGTTGAGATATGCTCCCTTGATGGTATGCTCTCTGATGATAATGCAGATCACAAATTCAGCTCCCTATTGATATCCTCGGGTAGTAGCCCACTGGTAAAGTTGTAGGGTAATAGCCCAATGGATAGAGGGTGGTAGATTGAGCTCCCCTCCGATGAAAAATTATTCTTCTTTCATATTCGAGAATGTTCAGCAAGTGAGTAGAAACAATCAAGAGATAAGCAAGAACGATTAATGGATAGATCTAGATTTACATTGATGATTTGTGGCGATGAGATACTTAAGATGGTCATGGCATGATGACTACATGATAGAGATGATACGTGATGACACTTTAATCGATGGCCATATATCGGCAAGTGGAATTCTACCTAGTTGATAGGGAGTGTTAAAATTATGCAACTGTGTTCAAATTCCACTTTGGACAAATCATATGATGAAGATAATAATTGCAATAGATTATTCTTTTTGAGAGGACCAAAATCAGCCTAAAGATCACCTCATTTGGACAAGCATAAGTTGGTTTTTGAATTTATTTTATCCACTCATGTATATAGGATAGGTCGGCCTCAACATCAAGTGGACCCTCATGGAAGCCTATAAATAGAAGAGGCCTCAAGCTCATTTGGACACATTGATCAAACCATGTTCTCTTCTCTTCTACTGTCTTGGTTCACATAGGTATGATGGAGAAAGTTTTCACAACAGTCCAAAACTATAGGGTTGAAGCTTGCACAGATCTAGGGTTTAGGTTTCTTGGTCACACCCACGTAACTAAGTATTTTCGACCCCAAACGCATGCACAAAGTGGTCAAGGGTGCATATGGGAAGTCTCAGATGCTCTCACAAAATCCTAAAGGGAGCATTTGGGGTTTCAGAAGTAGATCGAATAATGTTGGTCCCCAGATGCTCACATGGTGAGGTTGAGGGTGTGACTGAGCAATACTAGTCGCTTGCATAGTAGTAGAAAAGGAGTGACTAGGGGTTTGGAGCAATTATGTGTGTGTTTTTCCCCAGACACACGCATACAGTCTTCTTGGGAGTGTCCGATCTAGACACAAATGCTTGCACACAGTGGCTAACGAAGTGACCAGAACGTTTTAGTCACTTGTAGTCTACCTTATTGGGGGCATCTAGGTTTTTGATATAGGGTTTGATAGTTTCCTTCAATTGGCTTCAATAGTTTGATGGATAAAGTGTTCCTCTCTGTTGTTCTGTAGTTTGCTTATGTTTTGTAAATCTCTGCTGCAAGTTTATGTATTGAGCTCATTGTACTCTATTTTGCTGAAACATTTGATGACGATATAAGAAGAAGAATAATTTCCAAGGGTTTTCCCCATAGTGGGTTTTTCCCTGGTCTCGGACCAATCCTAGTGTCTCTATGTGTGCATGTTTTTCTTCTGTTGTTCCTTTATTTTCTGCTGCATTGATAATAATGATGTTTTTCTTTCTACATAGTTGTGTATGTTTATGAATAATGATGTAAATATGAATAATATAATGATGATATGGGGTTAAATTAGTGTGTTAATTAAGAAATGAAATTATCTAAGCAAAGAACTGTAACAACCCTGGTGAAAATTCCATGTAATAAAAGTTAATAAAGGCAAAAATAATAACTATGGTTGAAGGGACATTATTTGCAAGCTAAATGTTGGGAAAAACATCCTAGTGTGGGTGTTCATCGATTTAGTATAGCTAAAGGAAATTGGCAAAGGCAATGGCTAAAGCTTTGGAAAGGAAAAATGACATTTTTAGCACATTTATTTATGGCAATAATGGAAATTAGGAGAAAAGGAAGGTGAAAGGTCACAAGTTGCATGTGACGAGGAAAATGAAGAAAATAGAGGCCTAATTTATAAAAAAGATTTTGAGGATCAGTTTATAACCTTTTTTTTCAGTTCAGTTTTGGAGCTCTCTCATTATTCCCTCTCTCTCACTCTTGGACACTTAGAGTTTTCTTGGAGCATTTTGGCATTGGATCAAGAAAGGAAAAGAAGGTAAGAGGAAGCAAAGATCAAATAAGGAAGAGTAGGATCAAGCAACTACACTAGTATGCTTTACAGGTATTGATTTTCATGTGTATTTTCCTTGGTATATTTGGTATGCATGGTACTACATGTGGTTCTTTTGCTGTTATGGCACGGGTTTTTCCAAGTGTGACATTGTTTTTAGCCTAGCCTTGCCATTTCCAGATAGCCATGGTGTAATGGGGTTCTCATGTTTTGGTTGAGCTAGATTGTAGGATGGATTTGAAGCTGAGTGAGGTAGATCTTCGAATGATAGAGCACATGGCCTAGTGGTCCCTGAACCAGACTGTGGATCATGGTAAAGCCATTGGTCTAGTAACCCCTAAGCCAGATTGTGGGTTGCGGCAAAGACAGGATTGTGTTGCCTTGATGGACCTAGGAATCCTTATCGATGAATGGCAAGATATATGGTAAAGCCAAGAGGTGGATCTCTCTCCGTTGGGCCTAGTAATCTTGGGTTGGGATATGTAGTAAATCCTAGAGAGTGGGTCTCAGTTTAAGTCCTAGTGATCTGGTGTGGATTGCGCTAAATCCTGAGAGAATAGGAGACAAGAAAATTCCTCACGGTGTAGGTGGAGAAATCCGGTGGTATCCATGCTTGATTGGCCTAGTGATCTGGTGGAGATCATGGTAAAGCATGTTATTAGATGTTTATTATGTTGGCCTAGTGATCCGTGATGGATTACGATAAAGCCTGGTTTCTATTGATGAGGGTGAGGTGGTTTGACTTCAGGATCCCCTAGTTGGTTCTTTTGGTTTGAGTCTCACGTTCATGCTTGGAATATGGCACATAGGTGAATGGCTGAAGAGATATTTAGCTCAGCCATTCTATGGTTAGGTGGAACATGGTAGTGCCATCTCGGGTTTGGATTTTGCATCATCAATATGAGGTCATTTCTCCTTGTATTTCTATGAGTATTATACTGGTTTATATGTGGATCATATGGTTGTGATTTCCTTGATATTTATGTTGCTATTATGTTGGTTATGTATATGTTTTATGACAGTGACTATGTATGGATCTCATCATGTTTTTACTTGTAAATGAATGAAAAATTCATCTATTACCTAATAAATGATAATGCAACAAATGATATAAGGGAACAATGCGTCATAGAAATTCTTAGATAATTATGAGACCCATATGCTTAAATTTGTTGTTTACACCTGTAGATTACATATTTGTGATATGTTTGAAGAAATGTTTGTAATAGCTAGTGGGGGTCTTCTTAAGGGCTTGTTCAAGTATTTACATTTGCATCATTGTTTCCTTATTATCTCTTTGTTCTGAAGGAGTCATTCAATTCTGGGCTGTGACCTAGGCTCTAGGCCTGAAAAAGTGGCTCAAATCCCAGGGACGCTAGAAAAACACTAGGAAAAATAGTCCCTAGACATTGACATGGCTTGGCATGACAGTGTCCAGAGAATCCTAGACGTTGTTAGGTCCATATCATGGGAGTTTCTGGGGGTGAAGTGGTCTAAAACCTCAGTGGTACCTAGGGGATAGCTACTTGAGTGGTTAGGATGGTTCCTGGGAGTCTTGTAGCTGATGTGGAAGGTTTGTATGTTGTGTTTCCATCAATTCAACTTCCTTAGGGTCACATGGGAGGTTGAATCTAATCATAGTAGCCTCTCGTCACGTGTTTACCTCGGTTGGCCAATTACTTAGGTAGATGTGAGAAGAGGGTGTTACAGAGTGGTATCAGAGCAAGGTTCATGGTATGGTTGTTGTTGTCATGGTTGAGGTCATGGTTGTTATCGTTGTATGCTTGGTATGGTTGTTGTTGTCATGCATGAGGTCATGGTATGTGTAGTTGATATGGTCATGCATTGATGCCTGGACTCTAGCTAGACTGATGGTTACATGATTATATGCTTATGTATTATATGTCTATATGTTGTTATGATTATGTTATACATGTATCACGTTGGTTTGATGATCTTGTAGATGAGATATCCTCCTCGAATTAAGCTAATGTACATTGGTTATTTTGTAATTTGGTTTAGCTGACATAGTATGCCTTGCAAGAAAGGGATCAAAATGACTAGCAAAATGGTAGACTACAAAGACACTCCCTATGAATCAGATAAGAAGCATGGAGTTGTAAGGTAGACAATGACAAAATCATACAGGCATAAGAGAAACAAGTAGAGGTTAATTCTATACTTATTCAAATTTTTTCAAAATTGCAGTGACAAGGGCCAATTTGGATCAGACATGAAGAAGAGGACAAAACTAATGGGGCACATGGAAGTAGGTCTCATGGTGGTTACAAGTCAGATAGAGATGACATGGTTAGAGATGGAAAACTGTTGGATACTCCAGATAGGAGAGGTGATGGATACATATATTATTCTAGTTTTGGTTCTTATAGGCACCATGATCGTCATCGTTATCATTATCATCCTTATAGGAGGAGTGATAGGGGATACTTTCTAAATGAGTTTAAGAAAGCAAAGCCACCTAATTTTGATGGAGATGTGAAGAAGCCAGAAGATGCAGAGGCTTGGATACTTGGGATGAACAAATTCTTTGAGTTGCATGAGTACACAAATAATATGAAGGGTATAATAACTATCTTTAGCATGAGAGGTAAAGCATATATATGGTGGGAATATGTGAAGCGGGATAGAGACATCAGGATAGATGACATGATTTGGCATGAGTTCTAGAGGTTTTTTAGGAAGAATTACTTGTTAGAAAGGTACTACAATAGTAAGGCCAAATAATTCCATGAGGTAAAGATGGGATCAATGATAGATGAAGAGTACACAACTAAGTTCTGTGAGCTATTGAGGTATGTATAGTATCTTAAAGATGAGAAGGCTAAATTTCAATGATTTGTTAATGGATTTTCTTAAGCATTTAGAGATCAGATTGAGTATGATGAGCCTTAGTCACTTGAGGAAGTTATTGGGAAATTGAAGCATTGCTATGAATAGTCAAAGTGTAAGAATGAATCCTAGCAAGGATGAAAAGGAAAAGATAAAGGTAAAGGTAAGTGGCAAACAAAAAGAGCAAGGCCTCATAATGCAGAGGAGAAAGAGAATATGGCACCACAAAAGAGGTTCAACACAGCTAGACAGAGAAATGGATCACAACAACAACATAGAGGTGATGACACTGGTCAGTTGGAGTGTTGGCCATGTGGAAAGGAGCACTTTAAGAGAGATTTTCCACATAATCAGGGTGGTGGGCCTCAGATATATAGTGCACATGAGGCACAGACTATTGGGGATGTTCGTCAGATTGTTCCTCGTATTTATGTAGCATTGGATAACATACAGGCAGACCATCAGGCATCTATCATTGAGATGGACGGTAAGCTTTGTGATCAAGTTATTTTTATTTTGATTGACCCTAGATCTAATTATAGTTATGTTAGTCCTGACTTGGTGGATAAGTGTGGTTTGAGTAAGGAATTGCATGCAGAACCTTGGTTAGTACAGGTACAAAGAAGCGAATTCATCATTGGGTAAGAGCTTGTGCATTTGATTTGAATCATATGCCTCCCGCAACACATTTTAATGTATTATCGTTGGGATCATTCAATATGTTGTTGTGCATGGGTTGGTTGTATCTTCATAGAACCAAGGTGGATTGTTATGACAAAGCAATTAAGTGTGTGGATGAAAACGGGGAACCAAGAGTCTTGTGGGGAAAGAAGAAATCCATATCAGTTAGGGTGGTGACAACTATGCAGGAAAAGTGCAGTCGCAGGAAAGGGTGTTTATTTTCCGTACATATTTATAGTGACAAAAGTAAGGAAGTTGAGGATGAAGATGTTTTGAGAAGGTACCCAGTTCTACAACAGTTCCAGGATGTGTTTCCTGAGGAGATTTTAGAGTTTCCACCTCACAAAGAAGTATAATTTTCTATTGAGTTAATGCTAGGGGTAGCTCCAGCATCAAAAGCACCTTACAGGATGAGCACACCTGAGGTTGTAGAGTTGAATGAAATGTTGGACAAATGATACATTAGGTCAAGGATATCACCTTGGGGTGCATCGATATTGTTTATGAAGAAGAAAGATGGTACTCTCAGATTGTGTAATGATCACAAGAAGTTGAACAAAGTGACCATCAATAATAGGTACATGTTACCGAGGATTGATGATTTGTTTGATCAGCTGAAGAGAGCAACAATGTTCTCTAAGATCGACTTGAGATCTAGATACCATTAGGTACGCATCAAATAATAGGACATATACAAGACCGCATTCAGAACCAGGTATGTGCATTATGAGTTTGTCCTAGTTCCATTCGGTTTGACTAATGCTCCAACTACATTTATGTGCTTGTTGAATAGTGTGTTACGCTTGTATTTGGATAGTTTTGTTATTGTGTTCATTGATAATATATTGGTATATTCTAAAAACTAGGAAGAGCATGTTGATCATTTAGAAGCAGTGTTGAGGTTGTTGAGAGAGCATCAGTTGTATGCTAAAATCAGTAAGTGCAGTTTCTTTCAGGCTGAGGTACATAACTTGGGACATGTTGTCTCCAAGGAGGGGATTGCAATAGATCCAGAAAAGATAAGGGCCATCATGGAGTGTGTAGCTCGTAGAAATGTGGATGAGGTGAGATCTTTCATGGGGTTGGCAGGCTATTACAGGGGGTTCATCAGGAACTTCTCACAAATTTCTTATCCTGTTACATCATTGTAGAGGAAAGGTAAGAAGTTTGACTGGACCCAGGATTGTGAGGCCATATTTGAGCAGCTTAAGTAGTTGTTGACACATGCTCCAGTGTTAAAGATTGCAGATCCGGACAAGAATTTTGTAGTATGTACATATTCTTGCAAGAGAGGACTTGGTGGATTCCTTATGCAGGATGGATAGGTGGTATGCTATGAGTCACAAAAAATAAACGAGCATGAGAAAAACTATTTGACACATGATCTTGAGTTAGCAGAGATCATAAATGCATTAAAGATGTGGAGGAACTATCTTCTTGGCAAGAGATTTGTACTGATGAGTGATCACAGTGGGTTGAGGTATTTGTTTGACCAGCCGAATCTGAACACTTGACAAGCTAGATGGTTGGCCACGATCAATGAGTTTGACTTCGATATTAGGTACATCAAAGGAAAGGAGAACAGGGTGGCAGATGCTCTTAGCAAGAGGGTACAGGTAAATCACTTAGCAGCTATGAGCTCCTATGGGATAGAATTACGGGATAAGATCTTGCAAGAAGGTTAGTAGGATGTCAATTATATGGAGATTGTGGACAGGTTGCAACATAGTACAGTTATAGGTACAGGTAGTGGTACTTGTATAGGTACAAGTATAGGATAGGTAGTGGTACAGGTATAGGTACATGTGCAGGTGCAGGTGCAGGTGCACAAGATGTGGACTATTTTCTTACAACAAATGGATTGGTTAGATTCAGAGACAAGATATATGTTCCAGACAGTGGTGAGCTCAAGAAGGTGATCTTGAGGGAGTTTCATGCGAAACCATATTCAGGTCACCCAAGATACCAGAAGACGTTGACCGCAATGAAATTATTTTATTATTGGTGAAATTTGAAGAAGGATGTAGCAGGGTTTGTGGCTAGGTGTTTCGATTGTCAATGTGTGAAGGCAGAGTGTAAGCATCCAGGTGAACTGCTATAGTCGATTTTGATTCTAGAATGGAAATGGGACATCATTTCCATGGAATTTATCACAGGATTGCCGAGGAAAATAAGACAACATGATTCCATCACGGTTGTTTTGGATATGTTGACAAATTTTTCACACTTCATTCCAGTGAAGTCTTCTCAGCTAGCGATGTAGCACAGGTATTCATCAGAGATGTGGTCAGATTGCATGGTGTTCCAAAGAAGATTGTGTCAAACGGGGATGCAAAGTTCACTTCCAATTTTTGGAAGGAGTTGTTTGTAGGTTTGGGAATAGAGTTGGCCTTCGGTACAACTTATCATCCTACACATACGGACCTACTGAGAGGGTCAAAAAGATATTGAACGACATGTTGAGGATGTACGTGATGCATCAACAAAAAAAGTGGGAAGAGTATCTTCCATTGGTAGAGTTCGCTCATAACAATGGGTATCAGGAATATTTGCGGATGAGTCTGTTTGAGGCATTGTATGGGCAGAGTTGCAATACTCCCATCAGTTGGAGCAATCTAGTTAACAGGGTGTTTATTCGACCAGACATTTTGGCAAACATGGAACTGGAAATACAGGTTATCAAGAAGAATCTAAAGGTAGCACATGATAGGAATAAGAGCTATGCATATCAGAATAGGTTTTTCAAAGAGTTCCAGGTTGGGAACAGGTGTACTTGTGTATCAAACCAAAGAATATATCCTTACGGATTGGATCATGTGCCAAGTTGGCCCCACGGTGTTATGGACCCTTCAGTATTTTTGAAAGGATTGGGCCAGTAACCAATCGACTTGCACTACCTTTGAAAGTGAAATTCCATGATGTTTTCCATGTGTCATTACTTAAAAAATATGTTAAATATGTTAATCATGTGATTGACTGATCTATATTACAGGTGGAACCATAGGGAGAATTCCAGTTGGAGCCTCATTGTATATTGCAAAAAAAGGTGCTCATGCTTTGGAACCAACAATCAGACAGGTTAAAGTGCAGTGGAAGCACTTTGGGCTCGATGAAGCTACATGGGAGATGGCGGATCAGATGTGGGCTATGTATCCTTCATTGTTTTCTAGTTGAAGCAAAACAATTTTGGTATGGTGTTTTGGTCTATGTCTTTGGTATATGTTTTGGTACATATTTGGTGATGTTTTGGTACATATACATATGTATATGGATGTAAATACCACCATGACCTATGTTATAAACCTCTAATAAGCGGTATGGGTGTCATGTCATTATGATGTTATGCTTGTTATGTTGTCATGTTGGTTTGCTTCTCAGCAAGGTGATCATTGTAAGTACTGCATCGAGCTATGTTATAAAGCTCCATGGGTAGTATGTTTGTTTTTCAGTGTTTTTTCTAAGGTATATGTGTGGTTGAACACTAATGACGACATCTCCCAAGGGGGGGTTCTGTAACAACCCTATTGAAAATTCCATGTAATAAAGTTAATAAAGGCAAAAATAATCATCGTGGTTGATGGGACACTTATTCCAAGCTAAATGTTGGGCAAAACATCCTAGTGTGAGTGTTCATCGATTTAGTATGGCTAAAGGAAATTGGAAAAGGCAATGGATAAGGCTTTGGAAAGGAAAAATGGAATTTATGGCACATTTATTTATGAAAATAATGGAAATTAGGAGAAAAGGAAGGTGAAAGGTCACAGGTTGCATGTGAGGAGGAAAATGAAGAAAATAGAGGCCTAACTGATAAAAAGGCTTTTGAGGATCAGTTTGTAACCTTTTCTCAGTTTAGTTTTGGAGATCTCTCATTACTCTCTCTCTCGGTCACTTTTGGAAACTTAGAGTTTTCTTGGAGCTTTTTGGCATTGGATCAAGAAAGGAAAATAAGGCAAGAGGAAGCAGAGATCAAGCAAGGAAGAGCACGATCAAGCAGCTACAACAATATTCTTTGTAGGTATCGATTTGCATGTGTATTTTCCTTGCTAGATTTGGCATGTGTGGTATTGCATGTGTTCCTTTTGCTATTATGGCATGGGCTTTTCTAGGTGTGACAATGTTTTCAGGCTAGCCTTGTCATTTCTGAATAGCCATGGTGTGGTGGAGTTCTCATGTTTTGGTTGAGCTAGATTACCGGAAGGATTTGAAGCTGAGTGAGGTGGATCTGTGAATGATAGAAAACATGGCCTAGTGGTCCCTGAACTAGACTGTGGATCATGGTAAATCCATTGGCCTAAAAACCCATGAGCCAGACTGTGGGTTGTGTTAAATCTAGGATTGTGTTGCCTCAGTGGGCCTAGGAATCCTTGTAAGTGAATGGCGGGATATACGGTAAAGCCAAGAGTTGGATTTCTCTCCGTTGGGCTTAGTAATCATGGGTTGGGATATGCAGTAAAGCCTAGAGAGTGGATCTTGTTTTAGGGCCTAATGATTCGGCGTGGATTGTGGTAAAACCTAAGAGACCAGGAAACAAGAAAATTCCTCATGGTGTAGGTGTAGAAATATGGTGGCACCCATGCTTGTTTGGCCTAGTGATTTGGTGAAGATCATGGTAAATCCTATTATTACATGTGTATTGTGTTGGCGTAGTGATCTAGGATGGATTACAGTAAAGCCTAGTTTCTATTGATGAGGGTGAAGTGGTTTAGCCTCAATATGCCTTGGTTGGTTCTTTTGGTTTGAGTCCCACATTCATGCTTGGAATATGGCATGGGGGTGAATGATTGAAGAGATATTTGGCTTACCCATTATATGGCGGGTGGAACGTGCTAGTCATATCCCGAGTTTGTATTTTGCATCATCAATATGAGGTCATTTCTCCTTGTATTTCTGTGAGTATTATGCTGGTTTATATGTGAATCATATGGCTCTGATTTCCCTGGTATTTCTATTGCTATTATGCTGGTTATGTATATGTTTTATGATAGTGGTTATGTATGGATCTCATCATGTTTTTACTTGTAAATGAATGAACAATGTATATATGACCTAATAGATGATAATGCAACAAATGATATAAGGGAGGAATGCTTCATAGCGATTCTCAAATAAGTATGAGACCCCTATGCTTAAATCTGTTGTTTACAACTGTAGATTACATATTTGTGATATTTTTGACGAAATTCCTGTCATGGCTAGTGGGGGTTCGGTTAAGGGCTTGTTCAATTATTTACATTTGCATCATTATCTCCTTGTTACCTTTTTTTTAAGGTGTCATTCAATTCTAGGCAGTGACCTAGCCTCTAGGCCTGAAAAAGTGGCTCAAATCCTAAGGACATTAGCACAACACTAGGAAAAATAGGCCCTGTATGCTGGTGCGCCTTGGCATGATAGCATCCAGAGCCTTTTGGATGCTGTCAGGTCCATATCATGGGAGCATCTAGGGGTCAAGTGATTTAAAACCTCTATGGGACCCAATGGCTAACTACCTGAGTGGTTGGGGTGGTTCCTGGGAGTCATGTAGCTGACCTAGAAGGTCTGTATGTTGTGTTTCTTTCGATTCCACTTCCTTAAGGTCACATAGGAGGTTGAATCTAATCATAGTATCCTCTTGTCACATGTTTACCTCGGTTGGCTAGTTACTTGGGAGGATGTGGGAGGATGTGGGAGGAGGGTGTTACCGAGTGGTATCAGAGCATGGTTCATGGTATGGTTGTTGTTTTCATGGTTGAGGTCATGGTTTTTATGGTTGTATGGTTGGTATGGTTGTTGTTGTCATGCATGCGGTCATGGTATGTGTAGTTGATATGGTCATGCATTGATGCATGGACTCTATCTAGACTGGTGGTTACATGGTTATATGCTTATGTATTATGTCTATATGATATTATGATTATGTTATACATGTATCATGCTGATTTGATGATCTTGCAGATGAGATATCCTCCCTGAATTATGCTAATATACATTGGTTTTTTTGTAATTTGGTTTAGCTGACATAGTATGCCTTGCAGGAAAGAGATCAAAATGACTAGCAAGATGGTAGAGTACAAAGACTCTCCCTATGAATTAGATGAGTAGCGTAGTGTTGGGCACTCTTCTGATTTGACAACCACATTGAGAAGCTTGAAGGAAGAAATAAGGCGTTGTAAGGCAGGCAATGTCAAAATCATACAGACATAAGAGAAACAAACAGATTTTAATGCTATACTTCTTCAAAGTTGGTCAGAATTGCAGTGACAAGGGCCACTATGGATCAGCCATGGATAAGAGGAAAAAACTAATGGGGCATATGCCATTAGGTCTCATGGTAGTTACAGGTCAAATAGAGATGACACGGTTAGAGATGGAAGATTGTTGGATACTTTGGATAGGATAGGTGATGGATATAGGTATTATTTTAGTTTTGGTTCTGATAAGCATCATGATTGTTATAGTTATCATTCTTACAGGGGGAGTGATAGGGGATACTTTCCAAATGAGTTTAAGAAAGAAAATCCACCTACTTTTGATGGAGATGTGAAGAATCCTGAACATGCAAAGGCTTGGATATTTGGGATGAAGAAATTCTTTGAGTTGCATGAATACATAGATAATATGAAGGCCAAAATAGTTATCTTCAACCTGAGAGGTAAAGCATACATCTGGTGGGAAGATGTGAAGTAGGTTAGAGACATCAGGACATATGACTTGACTTGGCACAAGTTCTAGAGGCTTTTCAAGAAGTACTTGTCAGAAACGTACTATGAAAGTAGAATTCTATGAGCTAAAGATGGGATCAATGGCAGATGAAGAATACATGACTAAGTTCTTGGAACTATTGAGGTGTGTACAATATCTTAAAGATGAGAAGGCTAAAGTACAACTTGAGTATGATGAGCCTCGGTCACTTGAGGAAGTTATTGGGAAAATGAAGCATTACTATACTATCAAAGTGTAAGAATGAATCCCAGCAACGACGGAAACGAAAAAACAAAGGTAAATATAAATGGCAGTTGGAAAGAGCAAGGCCTAAGAATACAGATGAGAAAGAGAACGTGGCACCACAAAAGACATTCAATACAGCTAGACATAGACATAGGTCATAACAACAACATAGAGGTGATGGTACTGATCAGCTGGAGTGTTGAACATGCAGAAATGAGCACCTTAAGAGAGATTGTTCACAGAATCAGGGTAGTAGGCCTTAGCTATATAGTGCACAGAAGGCACAAACTGTTGGGGATGTTGGTCAAAGTGTTCCTCGTATTTATGCAACATTGGATAACAAACATGCAGACCATCAGGAATTTATCATTGAAATGGACGATAAGCTTTGTGATCAGGTTATTTCTATTTTGATTGACCCTAGATCTAATTATAGTTATGTTAGTCCTGACTTGGTGGATAAGTGTGGTTTGAGTAGGGAATTGCATGCAAAATATTAGTTAGTGCAGTTGACTGCAAGTACAAAGAAACGAGTTCATCATTGGATAAGATCTTGTGAATGTGATTCGAATGGTATGTGTTACGCAGTAATTTGTCACCGTCGGCCACCGTCCTTGTCGCACCCCCACTGTCACACATTGGAGGACACATTTACGGACCTGTGACCAGTGACATAACTTGAAAACACGCATTGAGGCCTCCTGAGTATGAAGTTCAATAACCCTAAAGACACCTTCTGAAGATTAGCCTTGGAAAATGCCTTTTTCCCATTAGCGCGGGCCCACAGTGTATTACCCCGCGCCAATGGCTCAGTCCTTACAAAGAGGGCGCACCCATAAGCGCTCTGTCCCAGAGCACGGCCCGCGCCACACAAATTAGGCATGATTTTTGGCCAGCGCATGCTAGAATGCTTTTTCCCCTTGTGACTCACTCAGTTCCTTGAAGGAAAAAGCCCATAAAAGCATCCGGGCTTCGGCTTTTCTATCCAAGGCAATGGCTATTATGAGACATTACCAAAACTTAGAATGTGTCCACATACAATGCATATCTCCTCTCCCTTTATCTATAAAAGCCTGTCTCCCCATAATGAACAGGCTAGTAGTTTTTGGAAGCCAAAGCAAAAGAGCAAACAAGCTAGTGTGAGAGAGATACTTTTTGAGCTAAAAGTTGGAAGTAAGGTTATGCTGTCGGATTGTTGAGAGAGAAAGTGATTTTGCAAGACGTGTCGGACTGACTGCCCACCCAGCTAGAGGAGTTTTACAGTGTCAAGCCTTAAGTGGTTGTAATCTCTTCTCTCATTTCTTTTTAATGCAAAGCAACTGTCATTATGGTTTCATTCATGTGTTACATCGGTGATATGTGAATTGTATCTTGCTTGACTGGTACATAGCTGTATGTTTTTGGATTTTATGCTTGTTGTGGTTTATTCTTCACTTGTGCGGGTATCTATGTGCGGATAGCGACCGGCCGGAGATAGAGGATAGGAGCGACACTTCCCCCACAACAAACAACGTTGGATCCCAGGTTGGTCTCCCTGATCGACTTCTAAATTGTATAGCTAGGAACTTGCATGCAGCGTGATTGATTGTTGCTAGACCCCTGTGGGGCTAGTGGGATCCACCTCTGTCCGCAGAGGGGATTTACCTCCGTAACAAATTGGCGACTCCGCTGGGGAGTTTG